>JASPKZ010008007.1:0-57500 GCA_030220185.1 Diploptera punctata
GGGACCTTATAGAATAGTAGACGACGTGTGAACTGTTATTTCTCAGAACAGACCGCTATCAAACAATTAACTACTTAGAGAGAGAGAGGGAGACGGAGAGAGAGAGAGAGAGCGAGGATGGAGAGGAGAGTGAGAGAGAGAGATAATATAAAAAGGACAATGGCGATTATTTTTTTAGTTAGGAATATTTCGCAATACCGTGATACTTGTTCAATCCAAAATTACATTTTGTCTTCAGTAGTGATTGTCTAGTACCTGTACATCTTCCCATATTTTTTTTCTTCCATTATTTCTTCTTACTTGAACCATCTGACATTTTTTGGGTCTGTCTCATTCCTTTCTTCCGTCAGCTTCCCATTTAAGAATCTCCTTTGGTATACTATCTTCTTCCATTCGGATAAGGTATCCATGTCATATTAATGATGATAATAATTAATAATGATAATAATAATAATAATAATAATAATCATAATAATATTCAGAAAATTGGGTTGGACGAAAACGATAAATGGAGTTTGAAAATAAATAAAAAATAATGTGGAGAAGAAACTGAAGATTTGATATTAGGAAGATCAGAAGAGAAATATTAGAGGATGTGACGAATTTGAGTATTTTGGGGTAAAAGTAGCTAAAGAGGATAAACAAGAAAGTGACATTAAGAACAGAACAAATAAAGGTAGAGCAATAACAACAATGTTGAGTGATGTCCCATGGAAAACACACCACACACACACCCACACACACAGCGACACACACACACACACACACAATCAGCACCCACACACACACACACACCACACCACACACATCACACCACACACACACACCACACAACACACACAGCACACCACACACACCACACCACACCACACACACACCATCACCATCCACTCACAACACATCACGTCACATCACACACACCACACACACACCACACACAACACACACACACCACACCACACCACACACCACACAACCACACACACACACACACCACACACACCACAAAACACCACAAACACCACACCACACACACACACACCACCACACACCCACCCACCACACACACACACACACACAATAACACACACACCACACACCACACACACACCACACACATACACACACACACCACACACACACACACCACACCACACCACACACACACACACACACACACACACCACACACACACATATATATATATATATATATGACATAAGAAAAATAAATGTCTGAACGGGATTTGAACTCGGATCTCTGGGTTGGTACCCAGCGTGTTATCCATTACACCACCAGGCGAATCCAATTCAGACACTTATTTTTCTGATATATATATATATATATATATATATATATATATATATATATATATTCTCCATTATTACTAGTGTCGTGAGAACTCGGTCTTCACTGCCACCTAGTAGCTGACTATAACAAGTAAGCAAATTAAAGAGAATATTTTTTTACTTTATAACAGTGACACTTTATCGATGTTATAATTAAATTTTTGACATTGAGCAATGCAAGCTTAATACGACATGATAAGAAAAATAAATGCCTCAACGGGATTTGAACCCGGATCTCTGGGCTCGTACCCCAGCGTGTTATCCATTACACCACCGGACGAGTCCAATTCAAACACTTATTTTTTATATATGTAACGAGGAAAAATAAGTTACAAATAAATAATTAGATAATGAGAAGTACTGTCATATATGGAGCTGAAGTTTGGAAATTCAACAAAAACTTATGTCAATGGAAATGGATTTGTTGAGGAGAACAGCAACATATACAAAATCGGAGAAAAAAATGGCATACAAGAAAATAAAAAAAATATATTAAATATTCAGTAGTAGGCCTATATTTTATAAGATGCAAGCATTTAAATTAGTACGCGCACGTACGACGCATGAAAGAAGACAGGTTACCAAGAAAAACAATGGAATGGTATCCACCTAGAAGAAGAAAGAAAGGAAGACTTCGAAACTCGTGGATGGAAGAAATAAGAACTGGAATGAAAACAAGAGGACTGGAGTACACGGATGGACGGATAGGGACGAGTGGAAAAGGTAAATAAAACTTTAAGCGGAGGAAGTTGTGTAAACATTGAAAATCTGTATATAAATAAAAATTGTTATATTAATAATAATTTTTTTACCTTACGAAGATAAAACCGTAATCTCTATTTAAGGAACAATAAATCCAATTACACCAACACATTTATCTTTTCACAGCAAATTTCAGTCCAAAAAACTTAATTGATGGACTAAAGTTTACTGTATATGCCAGGAGTCATCAACAGGCGGACCGCGGTCCGGATCCGGACCCTGGGGCTTTGGTTTCCGGACCGATTTATTATCGAATTAATATGAATTTTTTAAACTCGAATAAAACCAGTTGTACTAAATTTAATGTCTTGATAGTATTATTTTTGGCTCGGTTGACAATACTGCGTATGGTTGAGCACGCATATCTATGGCTCACGTAACCAACTTCTTTTGTTTTCAATTAATGTATGTTATTCATTATTGGAATTGTTTGTATCTCGTAGTTTCTGACACAGGGTGTTTGGAGATGTTAAATATGGAAACTAAAAGAAGGGAAGTAGATTCTGAAAATAGTTTTTATCAGAATAGACTGTTTTATATTGCTTTACGTTTCTATGTCGCCGTGGAGCTTTTACCGATTTTGTTTGATTAATAACCAAACCGTTGTATTAATAAAAAGTTGTAATTTAAAAGACAGACTGTTACATCTAAAAAAAAATGTCGCTAAGATTATTCAGAGATACATGATGAAGACCTATAGTTAAACAGTTTATCATAAACTTATTTATAATTATTAGAATTAATAACTGTGTACTACTGTGCTTGCTGTATCATTTCAGTGTTACATGGTAGTTTTGTTTTGTGCATGTCATACCCATAACATAATTTAAATAATTTTTCATAATATTAATTACTTGATTGGTATGTTTAAACAATAGTTGTTCCGGACTCTACCTAATTTACTACTTTGAAAATGGACCTCCATGAAATCTAATTGGTGACCCCTGACATATACTAAATAAATTCATATCAAATTCCGTTAATGTGAATAGCCATAAGATAAAAATTAAAATATATGCCTGTTGGCAGGTTCCTTCGTACTCAACTGTGTTAAAATATCGTGTTAAAATATTATTTGGAGGCCTTTCGGAAGTTAACCTCCATCATCAGGTGGATGAGTATGTGCTACTAGTTGATTTGTTTAAGACGTTGTAGACGTTAATGGTCTTGATGTGTCGTTAGTAGTTTTAATAGTTTTATCTGGATATAGTTGATAGAATCGTTAAAATTAGGCAATTATTCTTCATAATTAATTATTTTTCTTATTTTCCAATATCATAAGATTAATTCTGAGCAATCGAAGAGTGAAAAAAATTGTGAAATACATTATTTGCAACATCTGAAAAACAATTAAAAACGCTTTAATGGCTTACGTTAATTTTTTTAAATTTTCCAAACCTCTATTTTAATGTAGTGGGGCGGTTTTCAAATTTGAGAGAGCAATAACTCCTTTATCTACATCCAATCGATTCCAATTATTATAAACTACTCCTTTCATAAGCAATGCCACGACTGATTTCCAATTTATCTAGAGAATTTGGAAATCAAGAGTGGCATTTGTTAGGACTATGTAACGAATAAGATTGTTTACTCACAAATCATTATATAAATATAGTTATTTTAAAATATTTATATATTTAATGTAAACGGCGAAGTTTGAAAACAAATGAGAAGGGTTTATTGCGTTTCGTTTGTTCATTACTGCAACCAGATAATTTTATTTATTGCCAAAGGATAGCAATATTGTAAGAATGCACCCTAGTGGTGAAAAAATGAAACACGTCAAACTGTTTATAACCAACATTATAGGTTTTTAATTGGTTTCTAATGTCCTATTATGTAAATTATATTTTTCTGAAACCTAAATTCCTGGGAAATAATAGTTTAAGAAATGTGCAAACAGTGGTTTCTTTTTATTGTGGTATAATCAATTCCTACAAATGTTTTTCTATTATATCCCGCAAGCAGTATCTGTTTACATTCATGCACTATATATATATAATGTGGTAGCCGTATTTCTTAGAGAGTCAGTCACTGCAAAATAATGCTATGACCTGTTCAGAATATTAAACAGGAAGAGCTTTGTTTAATATGATAAACTTAATTGATAAATATCGGGTGAAGCAGGACTGTCATTGGTTGTAAAACAAAATTCATTGAAACGTGATTGGCCATTGATTCCCATTTGGGGCATGAGTTAAACAGTCAGTATTAAGAAATGTTTATCTAAATATTTTCAATAAACGGCGATATAAACATTTTACAAATTAGGCAAGCAGACTCGGCCCAAAATAAATTCGTACACAGGTCCACTCATGATATATCCCTCATTCCGCTGTCAGAATGTTCGAGATTTTTAAAATTTTAAATATCAAAAATTTTACTACTTCATGGCGCGACAGGCCTAGAAGACCCTTGGCCTACATCCGGCTGCTGGCCTCACATCCACATATGTTAATCACAGATATAGACGATCATCCAGCCAGTGTAGGTGTGACATGTGGTCGGCATGTCGGGTCCCCAGCAGTTATGGCTGGTTTTCTCAACCTGGAGCCGCTACTTATTGTAGCTACCCAAATGTCTCACATTATTATTATTATTATTATATAGGTTTTTTAGCATTGTATACATTTCAGTAGAATGAGGAGCTGGCCCATTGCTATAACCCCGAATCTGTACGACCAGGTAGTTTGAATCAAATAGATGGATGGATCGAGTGAAGAGAAGTATGGAAGTTAGAGATTTTCGGGGGAGAAGCTGCTTTAGACAGGAACCTCTGGCGGCAAATCACTTTGGGTTAAAGGAGAAACACTGTATTGAGGAATACTCCTAAATAAAAATATTATTATTATTATTATTATTATTATTATTATTATTATTATTATCCTGAAATAATTAACTCACTGGTGCTATCGAACCCGTAGGTTCATGGCTGCGTAGACATAAGATCTCCATACATCATTATCCTGAGCTAAGGTTTTCCATTCATCCCCTGTATAGTCTACTTCCTTCAAGTCAAGGTTAATGTTAATATCCCACCTCATTCTTGACCTGCCTACTGGGCACTTTCCCTATGGTTTTCGTACAAAGTTTCCATACCCCCTATCATTCACCATTCGTGCTACATGTCCTGCCCATCGCAATCTACGAGACTTAACTCTTCTTATTACATCAGATTTCCCATAAAGATCATGCAGCTCATTGTTATGTAGTATTCTCTTTTCGCCTGTCTATTCATCTCCCTTTGGTCCAAAAATCTTCCTAAGAACTTTATTCACAAATACTCATATTCTTTTATCATCCCTGAAAGTAAGCGTCCATGTTTCGCATGCATGTAATATAACTAGAGAATAAGTTTTATAGGCCTATATTTTTCTGTTTAATATTTTTAGAGATGTTGTGAGACGACAAGAGCCCTGAAATGCATAATGATATGATTTTCAGACAAGAGCGTATGTACAATTTCTTTCTGTATCATATTATTGTTTGTAATTATTGTTCCTAGGTATTTAAATTGTCACTTTTTCAAAATTTCCCTCATTTGTCATCAGTTGTCCATTTCCCTTGTATAATGTATTTCTATGTGTAACCATATATTTAGTTTTATTGATGTTTATTTGGCCTTTAGTATCTCCTCGCTGTAGCCTAATAATGCATCAACATACTCTAACAACTTATCATCACTGAGTTGTACACCTTCTTCATCCAATAAACATTCGATGGCATGCTTGTAATATAAAATTGAGTAGTAGAGGAGATAATGCATCTCCATACTTTAAACCATTGTGAATTTCAAAAGTATCTGAAAGCTGTTTGTATCATTTAGACACATTCGAATAAGTCTAACAAACTTTTTCAGGTATTTTGAACTCCAGGAGTTTAATATATAACTTCTCCCTTTTAATTAAATCGTATATATTGTAGCAACAATATGATAGGATATATATATATATAAACTAAAATAAAACTCTAATGTACATAAACCTAAAACTAAAATGTTCCGAAAATATAAAAGTATACCGTATGATAAACACGTCTTATAATAGATCATTAGAATCAGAACATTAAAGGATTAGGGAAATCATATCAAAATTTTTAATAAAATTAAATTAATCAATAAATAATCAAAATATAATATATTATTAATCTCGCTATGAATTTCGTATGTGGAAAAGTAGAAATATATCCGGGTAAAATTCCACTACATGTTTAGAACAAAGAAGTATTGTTAAAAAGCTACCTGACTATGCAGGTAACAAGAGACATTCATCCTCCGTTTAGAAAACATAAGAGTCTCTTGATATGACAGTTTACCAAAATTAAAGAAACTGAAAACAGTTATCTATTAACAATGTCATAAAGCAATTAACCCAGTTCTTAGAAACTGTAATTATCGCTATTGACCAGCAATTCCAAGAAATAAGGATAACATTGACAAGTAAAAGAACCACACATGTAAATTATCAAGGTATACGTAGCGGTGTTCACAGATTTACATTTCAGGAACTCCAAGGGCGTAAACCCCCCCTTTAAGGAAACACATGACTAGCGAATAAGATTTATTGTAACATGTATATATTAAAACTGTATCGAGTGAAATCGAAAGAAGTGGGAGGAGCTATCGTCTTTTTAAGCGAGAATATATATCAAAATTCTCTCATTCTCGGTCATTCTGTGTTCAGTGTTAAAATATCGTAGATCTACAGACCGCGATCTCCGATCCAGTTAAAATTTAGATTCGTCCGAGAACTTGTTAAATTTAAAGTTATCTACGACCTTATAAAGATTTAGTCCGTTAAAACTTTCGGACTTTGAAAATATTTGATTCAAGCACGTGGACCTCGAATATCTTCATCGACTCCACTCCTAGATAAAACTTTGTAATTGTATTAACAAAAGTGCATGTCTTCGTAAATAAATAGTTTTGGATTCGTTAAAATTGAGTGGAAAATTTGTACGTTGTTCGTTTGCTTATAAAAAGTTCACAACCCTGAGATCTCTTGCCTACCACTGAGAACCGTAGCAGTCCGTTCAGTCTACGTATAGTTAACACAGTGTCATTTTCCCATTTATTTTATAAAATCTATCTTATACTAAAAATCTGATCTATTGTAGACCAATTTCTTCTAAATCCATATTGAACATAAAATATTAAATGCATTAAATTATATACAGTTTTATGGAAAAAATTAATGTTTTCAGTTACTGAAAATAAATATTTTCAGCTACTGAAAATAAATATTTTGTAATGAAGTATCAATATTTCATTGATTAATAATACTGATACAAATATGATTTCTCAAATTTCTGGCACCTCCTCAGGTAGGCTTATCGGTCTTTCTGGATGGCCTGTGTGTAAAGTCCAGCGGTGAGTTTTATTATTAGGACAATTTCCTCTAAATGTGCTAAAACTCCTCCAAGTTTTAAAGCCGTAACGAATACGATTTCAGTTTAAATAAATGTAAAACTTTATGGTATCACCCTACAATGTTAAGTGTATAGTTGCCAGGATATGTTTGATTAATGTTTCCTGGTCACGCGTTTTGATGTCCTAGGTTCGACACTTTTCCTGCACAGGAAATGTTTACACAGAGTCAGGTGGAATTTGTGTTAGACTCGTTCTTGTTTCCGGTGTATATCGATTAATCTTGCAGCTTTACTCAAATTTGTTACTTTTTATCTGCTGCTATAACTTTAATAGTAAATATAATAAACTACAGTATGTGAATGCGTTTATTCAGTTTTTTTTACCCTCTTTACTATCTTTGAACAGTATTAGTTTTTAGATTAAAATCTGAATTACATTTCCCGTATAAAGATAATAATATAATAATGAAGCAAAAAAATCAATAAAAAAATGGGATGAAAATGTAAATGACATACAAATTATTTGATTATTATTAGCATTCAGTCGATTAAAATATTATAATACAATTTATAAATTTTTGTTACAAAC
Source organism: Diploptera punctata (assembly GCA_030220185.1). NCBI lineage: Eukaryota > Metazoa > Arthropoda > Insecta > Blattodea > Blaberidae > Diploptera > Diploptera punctata. The sequence goes on from JASPKZ010008007.1 coordinate 8,068, forward strand.
TCCCAATTAATAAAGCAGTTTAGACTATTAATGTATAATGACTATTTAACTCGTGTCCCAAATGGTAATCAATGAACAATTAATTTTGTTTCACAACCAATGACAGTCGTGTTTCACCTCGCTCTTTATCGATTTATCGTTATCAGCCCCTGCTTTTGTAATAAAGAAAGGTCCTCCTTTTTAATATTCTGAACAGGTCAGAACATTATTTTCCTCCAACAAATACATTGAATATAGCAAATAATGAACAGATTCCGTGATTTTACTGAGGTTTTTACTAAAAAAATAAATTATTAACCTATAATATACAGTTTGTTGTGTTTCATTATTTGTTCACTAGGGTACATTCTTACAATATTGCGATCCTATTTGGCAATAAATAATATGATCAAGTTGCAGTGAATATACATATCACATTTCTGATTTGTTTTCAAACATCGCAGTTTACATTAAATATATATAAATATTTTGAAATAAAGGTAATTATATATTTAAATAATTCTTGAGTAAAAACAGCTTAATTTTATTCGTAAATATTTCTAACAAATGCCAGTCTTGATTTCCAATCCTCTAGATAAATTCACTCGTCACTTCGTGGCTCGTGAATTTATCGATGATTTGGAAATCGCTCGTGTCTTTACTTAAGAATATAATGTAATAAGATATAAACTCGCTGTTGTTACCCAATTTAAGTAGAATTAAATAATTATATTTAAATATATTTGATACATTTTTAGATTTTTTTAAAAACCTCATGTAATATTAGTCCATTTTATATTACACAGTTTTTTATAGAAAGGTAAATAATTTTACCGAAAAAGTTTCAGACGTTGTTTGATTTTTGAAAGTTTTGATATAATGACTATATTACTTACGGAACTTTTTATAGAGAAATGTTAATGTGCAGACATAAGTATATTTCCAACTGTAGATATAATGTCATACAACGAACAAAATAAATGGAAATAAGTGTTTTTTTTTTGTTCCAAGTATTTTTATTCTTGGACGTAGGAAATTCCTAAATGTAATTAACTCACCGGCACTATCTAAACTGTAGGTTCATGACCGCATGGACGTAAGTTCTCCATACATCCATATCCTGAGCTAATGTTTTGAATATCAATCGATTTATTTTCTTGTCCTTTTATTTGTTCCGATTGAGGGTCTTTCCACTTTTTCAGCGGTTGCCCTTTTACCAGCCGGCTGCTGGCCCTTCACATCCACATGTGTCAATCACAGAGGTAGATGATCAACAGCCAGTGTAGGGGTGACATGTGGTTAGCATGTCGAGTCCCCCAGCCGTTATAGCTGGTTCCTCAACCTGGAGCCGCTACTTATTGTAGCTACCCAATTGCCTCGCGATGCTGGGTGGGCACCGGTCCCATACTGGCGGAAATACCATGAGAAAATTTCTTCCCCCATTGAGACTCGAACCAGCGCAAGTCCCGTAGCTCTGCGCCAAGGCTTCCTACCTTAACCGCTCGGCTACGGCGCGGGACCCTTTTATTTGTTATATCCATAATATTCTTGATTATTAGCCCAAATATAATTAGAATTTTAATTGGGTGGGATGGCCTAGGAATCAACCCCTGTATATTCTTCTTCCCTCAAATCATGGTTAATGTTATCCTCCCACCTTATTCTTGGTCTACCAAATGGGCGTTTTCCCTCTGGTTTGCCTACAAGAAGCACCCATGCCCTCTTTCATTCCCCATTCGTGCCACATGTCCTGCCCATCGCAGTCTAGGAGACTTAACTGTTCTCATTATATCTGTCTTCCTATAATTATCATGCACGGTAATTATGTAGTCTTCTCCATTCACTTGTCTGTTCAGCTCTCTTTGGTCCAAAAATGTTCCTAAGAACTTTATTCTCTAATACTCGTAATTTCCTTTCCTCCCTTAAAGTAAGACTCCATGTTTCGCATCCATATAATGTAACTGGGAGAATAACAGTTTTATTAACTTTACTATCTAACCTCTCTTGGTTAACTCTTGTTTTTTTCGACTCCGATGCTATTAGGGCATCCGAGGGCTAGTAAGTCTTTCCTTTCTTCCATTTCTTCTTTCCTTTATTTTCTTTTCTTCTCCAGAAAAGCCTGACCAGAGGCTATAAGATGGCAGCCCCATCACTGGTCTTGCCTTCCTTTGGCCAGCAACCAATCGAAGGGACTATTATTATGCTTTCAAGTCTTATACGAGAATTTCCCGGAAGGATCAAAACGCTGGAGGGAAAATTTTCTATAGGATCGTAACAGGCCTTGGCCTAATACTTGAAAGGAAGAAGAAGAATATATTTTCAATTTAACTTGTTTTAAAGGAGTTGGGACGACAAGAGTCCTTGTAATGCATAATAAATTCCTAAATGTAAGTACCTTACTTATTTTTTATTGTTTCGCAGACACTAGCATAAGTAATAATAATAATAATAATAATAATAATAATAATAATAATAATAATAATAATAATAATAATAATAATTAATAATAAATTGGGGAACTGCCATATATTCTAAAGGGTTTTTTTTGTTTCTAGGGGTTGACATGAGAGTTGATTACAATATTTAACAGTAATTATCATGGTACATGACGGTCCAAACCACATGATATGTCTGACACATCAACATGAAATTGATGTATAATAAGATACCTCAAACCATGGGTTTCTTAAATCTAAAATTCAGCCAACATCCTTGATCCTATGAAAATGTATTGGTATAGACCGTTCCCTCTCTGTACGTGTATTCGGTTTACACACTTTGTATAAATACTTTGAATGTAGCACCATATATCGTGGTCTTTGTCCACTAAATGGAAGATGATTTCTGTGCCTTGTCATTTTTATTCTCAAGAGTATGAAGTTGTTCTGCAAAAACATATGATATTCCATAATTCTCTCTTATTACGATATTAGTTGCTATTTGAATTTTTATTAATTCTCCACGCGGTGGACTAGTGGTTATGCTCCTTGCCTCTGGTCCCAAGGGTCGCGGGTTCAAACCCGGCCGGGGTCGATGGATTTTTTTAGGATGGAAGAATCCAAGGAGCAAGTCCTCCGGGAGGGACTTTAAGCCTGGGACCCGAGTCTGAAGATTTTCAGGCTCGTAAAAATATCCTTAAGCCTGAATGAAAAAGCCTCTAAGCAAAAATTACCCGTCCTAGTACTACCCTAGTTTCCTAGATGTCAGTATGAGGCGGAACGCTGACCACGGACCTCTTAAATGACATCTATACGAAAACAAGTGTAACTAAATTAGTATGGTTCAAATTCTTCCCTGTAGGGGCAGAACGCCTAAATCTCTGTTAAGGGAAACATGGGCTTACAAGAAGATTAATTCTCCGTAACTGTTATTCTGGGCGAGTCTTTTGGAATCATTCACTTGAATATCTGACATGATTTGTTTAGGACTTAGTTTGTATCGCTTTCGTAAAATATGAGGTCTCGATTAACTGAAGACATCGGATGTATTGTTATCAATGGGCCCAGATAATAAATAAGTTTCTTTGTTTGCTTACAACAATGACGACCATTATTGAAAGTTCAACTTCCTACATTTCGGGGTTGCCATACTAAATAACTATACTGTAATATTACATATTACAAAAACACGTTCGGAAAGTAAAACCACTGCCCTTTATGTATACTAAGTACAATGTATATACAAAAATATATCCAAAAGGTAGAGTTAATTATATACATTATACGAAAACAAATCACTGCATTTTAAATGAACTGAACTTTATTTGAAACAATATAAAACAATAAATACATACTTGCAGTCATTTTATGACTGATTGATGTCATGGCCTGCTGTAGCCTGAACTAATAAACTTTGCCCACACTGTTAACGTTAGTCGGTTGTTTATAATGAACGCAAATATTTCCAACAAAGATGTTATTATTTTACTATTACAGTATTTATTATTTTGAAAACACCATCCGGCAAAAAATAATATCAACGCACGTTTGTGAAGTGTTTTACAGAATCTTGGAAATTAAAAACCTTGCTATCGCTCGTTTTTAAGCATTTCCTCGCTTCTGTAAAAACCGCTTCCCAACCTCGCATCGTAATATACTATTGTTGTAGAAATACGGAATGTTTTTACAAACTTTACCTAATTCTAGTTTCGGTGATAGCTCCTGCATTTCGCTCCGGTGGGCCATTCCCGGCGACGCGACTTATGACATTTTAAATCTCTTTCTTGGGTTTTAATGTGTGTCCCTCTGGCTATTCTGTCTTTGGCAGATCCATCAATGCATAACTGACTAGTGAGGGGTTCAGAGTTCCTGCTTCCTACCAACAGCCGTCTAGACCAGGGTATTGGCTGATAATAATAATAATAATAATAATAATAATAATAATAATAATAATAATAATAATACTTTATTTATTCTGGCAGAGTTAAGGCCATAAGGCCCTCTCTTCCACTCAACCAGCACAAATACAAATAAATATTTGACAAATATAGATATACACTATACTAATTATAAACAGTTAAAGATACATTAAATGTAGCAATGTAAATTTCATGTACAAACAACATTTTATAGGATAATAACAATAATAATAATAATAATATAAATATGATACATTATACGAGAAACACCAATTAATATATATACCTTACACTGGATAATAATGAAGTCGAATTTAGAGCAAATATAAATTTAGATTTCTTTTAAAAGATGCCAATGTCCGGCAGCCCCTTATTTCTTGTGGTAGGGAATTCCAGTTACGAGAAGTGAAGATGGTATATGACATGGAGTGATGTGATGTCCTATGTTGCGGTATATTAAGCAAGAGACTATGTTGTGATCTTGTGTTTAAGTTATGGTTTGAGGATAGATACTGGAAACGGGAGATAAATAATTGGGAATCGAGGTATGTAGGATCTTAAATAGGGAGAATTAGACAGTGCGATTTTCTTCTCTCTTTTAGATGTAGCCATGGCAATTCGTGGAATAATGGAGAAATGTGATCGTATTTTCGAACATTAATATGAATCTGATACACATATTATGGACACGCTGCAGTTTGTCCGACAATCCGTCACTTATGTCAGTTAGTAGAACGTCACAGTAGTCAAAATGCGGCATCACTAAGGTTTGGATTAAAATTCTTTAAGAGTTGTAGGAAGAAAATGTTTAAGTCGCTTTAGGGAATGCATTATGGAGAAGATCCTTTTAGATGTTTGTTTACTTGCATATGCCAATTTAAATTAGAATCTAAGTAAAATCCCAAGTTTTTAACGACGTCGGTATAAGGAATTTGTTCATTATCTAATATGGCAGCCTGCATATTGCCATTGTTTATGAAGCGTAATAGCCTTGGATGTCCGATAATTATTGCTTGCGTTTTGTTTACATCTAGTTTCAGCCCATATTGTCTGGACCATAAAGAAATATCCCTGAGGTCAGTGTTTACTTTGACAAAATATTCATTAATTTCGTCAGGCCTAAAGTGTGTGTAAATCTGTAAGTCGTCGGCGTAAAGATGATGCTTGCAGTTTTGTAGTTTCTTGGTCACGTCATTAATATAAGACAACAAAAAGAGGCATGATAAAATATTGAATAAAAAAGTTATAAAATGAATTAATTGGATCATATTTTACAACTCTGACATACTTTTAAAGACAAAAATCTCTGCCTATACCGTATTAGATCCACGACCTCCAGTTACACGCGTGTACCCCTTTTAGCAAACTACTATTCACATTACAATAGCGTCGATTCTACTAACAAGATATTATAATGACTATTTAACTCATGCCCCAAATGGGAGTCAATGACCAATCACGTTTCAATGATTTCTGTTTTACAACCAATCAGAGTCGTATTTCACCAAATATTTATCAGTGTTATAATTACCATATTAAAGAAAGCTCCTCCTTACAATATTGCGTTCCTTTGGCAATAAATAGTATGATCTGGTTGCAGTGATAAACAAAAGAAGCAGTAGAAGCGTACCTATCGTTTCTCATTTGTTTTCAAACATCGCCGTTTACATTAAATATATAAATATTTTAAAATAACTATAGTTAAATAATGATTTGTGAGTAAACAGCTTAATTTTATTCGTTAAATAGTCCTAACAAATGCCACTCTTGATTTCCAAATTCTCTAGATAAATTCACTCCTCACTTCGTGAGTCGTGAATTTATCGATAATTTGGAAATCACTCGTGGCATTACTTATGACAATTTATTCAGTGCCATATAAGGAACACGTGTGAATTTCGAATAGGTCTTCCTGGATTCTTAAGTAGCAGAATGGTTTAATGCCCCAGAGCATAAAGTCGAAGCTTGGGTTGAAATCCCGGTATAGGCAGACATTTTTCTCCAGTTGTATTAACTAACGCATGCGAACAGCATGTCTGAAATGAGTGCATTAATTGCATTATTATGTTTGTAATTAGTTGATATAGCAGTGAATAAACTTCCATTATAATGTCTTCTTAATATAATGTGGAAAGCAATGGGAAGCTACCACACCTATAATTCCCTTTTAAAGCTGCAAAGCATAGCATGAAAATCCTGATTGCAGTGAAAGACCTGACCTTGGGCAGAATTACTATGGATGGAATAGTGTGAATAGAAGATCAGTAGGGCCTAACAGAGATACACGGGAATTTCAAGTAGAGAAAGATTTGTGTCTGTTCTTAAATAACATTTAAAATATAAAATAGATACCTAAGATGTCAGTCGTCCTCAACTTTATAAAGGCTGTGAGATGTGAAGTACTTTCGGAACATATGTTCCATCCTCAGCATGTAAATTGGTATAAAGTTAAGGACGACTGAGATATCAGGTATCTATTTTATATTTTAAATTTTTACATAGTGACCTCAACTGTGTTTAGTCATGAATCTTAAAAGTATTGTCTTCTTAAATAGTCTAATAAAGGAACTGTCAACCTTTGCATGCCGAAACCTATCTTGAAATTTCTTCCAGGGAAATGCTGCGGGGGAGAAAATGGTTGGTGCGGCCTCGAGAAGGGTACAGATGCCGACTATGTATACCTTAATAAATCTCGAGTAATGCCACTGCGACTCTTTTAGCAGTTCTTCCAGCAAGTCCTAACCCTACGTTCTCGTCGTGCTCCCTGACTGCAGGCGTAATAGACTGTAGCTAACAGGATGGGACGAAAGGCGAGTTCTCAGCGCCTTAAAACTGAGACCTGTCGGCTAAGAGAGCAAACCTAAAAAAAAAAACCCAGGTCCTCCGTGTCTGGGGGTTAGGCGTCTGGCTGGCAACCTGGCCTTGGAAAAAAGTATATCGCTACGTACTTCAGCAAAATATGTCAGCCGGATGGATTTAAATATGACAGACTTAAGCTACGAAAACGGACCTTTGCTATTGGCACAAGGAATGTTCAAGGCTTGAATACTAAAGAACAATAGATGAGATTACAACAATGAATGCAGATATTATTGTGCTCTCAGAAACAAAAAAGAAAGGGAAAGAACAGGAAAAATTAGGAAATTATACACACATTTGGAGTGGAGTACCAGAAACTAGTAGAGAAAAAGGAGGTATATCCATTTCGATAAAAAATAAGTTGGTAAAAATGTAGTATCTTGGGAAGAAATTGATGAAAGAATTATTAAATTAAATCTCAAACTTTTTGGGATAGAGCTTATAATAATAGGAGTATATGCCATAGATGAGGATGCAACAACCATAGAGAAAAATGAATTTTTTGACAAACTGTCAGAAATTTTGGACAAAATAAAAAAAACAAGAAGTAATAACAGGAGATTTAATAGTCGAGTAGGAAGTAGAATGAAAGATGAAATGATTGGATCATTTGGGGAAAAAGTGCAAAATGACAATGGAGATAGATTAATAAGTTTTTGTAAACAACATGGCTACATCGGAAAATACATAAATACACATGGGAACAGCCAATAAAAAGTCTCAAATCAAGTACTGCATTCATTGTTGTTTGTAGATGATCAAATAATTTTTGCAGGGGATGAAGATATATGAAATATATGATAAATAAACTAATGGAAGAATATAAAAAATGGGGACTGAATATAAATTTACAGAAAACAGAATATTTGTGTTTGGGAAAGGATGTGGATGACCTCATACTTGAAATAGGGAAAATAAAAAAAAAGTGATTTTTTTTAATATCTTGGGTCAGTAATTACAAGTTTAGGTACCTGTGAGAGAGATGTACAGACTAAAATTGCAATGGCAAAAAATGCGACTAAGACATTACATGGAATAATTTGGAATAAAAATATTACAAAGGAAACTAAATGAAAATTTATAAGAGCATAATACAGAATATTTTGTTATATGGAAGTAAAACTTGGTCTTTGACGGAATTACAGAATAATAAAATTACAACAGTTGAATTTGATTATTTTAGAAGAAGCCTCCACAAACAAGACAGGATAAAATAAATGAATTCCTTTGGAGAGAAATGAATGTCACCACATCTGTTGCTAGGAGGATTGAAAATAAAACGCTTAAATGGTATGGCCATGTACAAAGAACGGAAAATGAAAGATGACTGAAAAAATATATGCGAATGGTCACCCCCTGGAAGAAATAAACGTGGCAGACCAAGATGGAAATGGAAAACATACGTCAGAACTATAATGGATGATAGGAATTTGGAAGAAGGAGATTGGAATGATAGAGATAAATGGAAACTGAAGACGGCAAACCTGTAAGTGGGGGAAAGCCGAAGAAGAAGAAGAAGAAGAAGATAGCCCTCACTACCTGCCGTCCGCGCCGCATCCCGCCTCAATCCACTCCGCTCTTACTCATGCAGGGCGTCCATCTGCTCCATACAGTAGGTTGCCATTGCTGGATTCTGGCTTCGATTTCTGTGACTTGCAGTTAAAAACGGCAGATATATTTTCGGACAAAGCTTCTCTGAGAGAAATTTCAAGGCAGGTTTCGGCCTGCAGTGTTTGACAGTTCCTTTATAAGTAGAACGGTTTAATGAGCCAGCGCTTAAAGCTGGAGTTATTGGGTTCAAAACCTGATTTAGGCAGAATATTTATTTTATCTTTAGTTTCATTAACTATTCCATATGAACAGTAAGCCTGAATACACGAATTTCAATATTACGTTTTGACATTATTCAAGTTACATTTTAATGAGCTTGTGATATTTATTGTAGTAAGTATATTATATTGATTGTTTTATTTTAAATATAAACTAATATTTATTGCAGCTGAATAAGATATATCGGAGTGAGTAGTTGTTTCTTGTATTAAAAAATCCTCTGTAATTCGTGTGCAGCTGCGACAGTCATCTAGAGATTGTTATTCGATTTTCATTCAATGCCCCGAGGTTATCATTTCAACATTTCTGGTGTCCTCTCCTAGTAATGACGTAATTTTGACCCACTTCTGAGGTTTGGAAGGCGGGGTTACGTTGCCTCGATGATATGATGGATGATGATGATAGTGGTGCGCCAGGACAGTCTTTAATCCTAAACTTAATCTAAGCAAAATATGAATGATGCTGATTATGATAGCTTGATAATGTTCGGGGACCGTTTGAACCTTAGAATTTTCTGATATTTATATTACAGGTGAGGAAAAACCTCTATAAAAACCTTAGCCAGGACACTTGTCCCAACCGGGGATCGATCTCTATAACAGCTTGACGAAAATGAATGACGATCTCAAATCCATCTTTAACTGGTCTTCAAGTATCGGTCTAAATCTGAATCCTAACAAGTCACAAGTAATTCTAATGGGACAACAAAGACTGCTTACAACCTTTGACATATCAACACTTCCAAACATTACTATAAATAATATAATTATCCCTTATTCTTCTTCAGTAATAGATCTTGGACTACATCTAGACGCAAATTTAACCTGGCAAACACAAGTGAAACACTTATGTAAAAAGACTTTCTCCATCTTACATTATCTTAGACGTTTAAAGAATTTTCTCCCAGTTTCGTTAAAACAAATCCTTGTGCAGAATCTTGTGTTACCACACTTCGATTATTGTGACATTATATATAATGATATAAACTATTACTTATCGCAGAGACTACAGCGTGTTCATAATGCTTGCGTTCGATTCATTTTCAATATCCGCCGTTATGACCATATTTCCGAACACTTTAATAACCTCTCTTGGCTCCGTCTTACTGGCAGACGTAAATTGCACTCTCTTTCACTACTTTTCAAGCTTATGAATTCCTACATTCCTACTTACCTGGCGTCCAGATTTGAGAAGTTATCCTCTTACCACAATATTGACACTAGGTCACAAGATAGCAGTCTGCTAACAATTCCTCTTCATAGCACATCCTCCTATTCTACTTCTTCACAGTAGCCTCTGCCCGTTGCTGGAATCTCCTTCCTCAAGATATCAGGGGTTGCCGCACACTTGGTACCTTTAAGTCACGCTTATACAGTTACCTGTTGTCTAATAATTAATTTTTCTCTATTTATTTTATACTATGTCATTAATCTTTTCCTCGTTTTTTATACATCTTGTACATATTATATATTTAATTCGTTAAATTTAGAGTAAATCAAATTACATTATAAATATTAATTGTATTGTATTCATAACTTGTAATCGTTTATATATATTTATTGTAATTTAGATTTAAGACTATTTTTTTTTGTTTGTATTTTTTTAAACCTGGTTGAGTGGTAGACAAGGCCTTAAGGCCTTAAGTCTGCCAGGTAAAATAAAGCTATTATTATTTTATTTATTATTATTATTATTATTATTATTATTATTATTATTATTATTTTTATTATTATTATTATTATAACTCGGGCCCGCTGCGTGACAAGACAGGAGCGGTGGACTGTTATTAGATTTCGACTTTTGAGTTGTTTTTATTTAGAAATGAGCAGTGAAGATAGCAAGAACTTAATATTTGGAAAATGTCTTTTGCAATTTTAGATAAAATGTCGAAGTGTTTTTCATAAGTAATGCCACGAGTGATTTCCAATTTATCTAGAGAATTTGGAAATCAAGAGTGACATTTCTTAGGAATATTTAACGAATAAAATTAAGCTGTTTACTCACAAATCATTATTTAACTATAGTTATTTTAAAATATTTATATATTTAATGTGAACGGCGATGTTTGAAAACAAATGAGAAACGATTGGTACGCTTCATTTGTTTCGTTTGTTCATCACTGCAACTAGATCATATTATTTATTGCCAAAGGATCGTAATATTGTAAAAATGCATCATAGTGGAGAAATTTATAACCAAAATTATAGGTATTAATTAATTTCTGATGTCCTATGATGTAAATATGTAAATTATATTTTTCTGCAACGTCATTTCCTGGAAAATAATTCGTTTAAGAAAGTGCAACGGTGGTTTCTTTTTTTATTGTGGTATAATCAATTGCTACAAATGTTTTATATTATCTCCCGCATTATCTGCTGACACATTCATGCACTATATATATACAATCTGGTAACTGTATTTCTTGGGGGTCAGTCACTGCAAAATAATGTTATGACATATTCAGAATGTTAAAAAGGAGGAGCTTTCTTTAATATTATAAATTTCAGTTTATAAATTCGAGGCGAAACACGACTGTGATTGGTATTAAATAAAAAATAATTGAAATGTGATTGGTCATTGACTCCCATTTGGGGCATGAGTTAAACCGCAGGCATTACACCCCGGAGTACGACGTTTAAAATGTTCATCATCATTATCATAGATAAGTTTAAAATTAATATTTATTTATAGTCCATCAAACAATCTTCGTGTTTTGAATTGAAATTGACAGGCAGATGTACTATCGATAACAATAAATCGCACGCTAATTTTAAATCAAGGTAAATTATTTCAAAAGAGAAGTAACGCAATGGTGTAACAAAGAACTATTGCGTACTTCTGATTGTAATGCGATTGAACAAATTGATCATTGTATACGCCAGATGGTTTTAAAAGACGTAGTATTTCTTGGTATTTCGAATAATGACGTCAATGAGACCATATATAGAGCATAATGTATTGAATATTACAACACATAAATACCTGAAATGTTTGTTCTATTGTTTCACACAATTAGTAAGTTTATATTAAATTCATTTCTCATGCACTATCACATAAAAACAGTGCAACTTTCACTATCAAATGTCCAAAACATCAATAGACAAGGAAAAACAACCTGAACTGAATTTAGATTTTTTTTTAGATTTTTTAGATTTATTTAGCCTGGTGGAGTTAAGGCCATGTGGCCTTCTCTTCCACTCACCAGGACAAACATATATTACATAAGAATATAACAATCTTAAATAACTCTAATATTAAACACTAAGTAAAAATTTGATCAAAAGATAATATCTAATATACATATTACGATCTATAATACAACCAGTTAATATTAGTTAAAATTAAGACTAAAACTAATAATAAAATGTATACAAGCAAGACATATTAAATTGTCCCTGTCTAGTGTATATAAAAAACAGGAAAATAATGACATATAGAAAACTAATTTTACGATTATACAATATTTAAAACAAAACAATAAACATATTTGTTATTCTTAATATTATTTACATAAATAATTAAATATATTAATATTGCTAAAAGAATACTATCAGTGAGGTGTATAAGTTAGTTTGTTATTAAATAATTCTTAGTTTGTTTTTGAAGGATGTTATAGTTTATTTACAGGACAACGTAAGTACTATTATATGATGAGCTGAATGGCCCCCCTCTAGGAAGCGAACGAAAAGAAACCAGATGGGTAGCTAGTACAACTGCAGGAAAGAAATCGTATAGGTCCACGACAATCCAGAAACGTTGATTTGCGACACTAATTGTCTGAGATATTAACCCCTTCGCCTCAAAAGACGAGGTGCACTCGCCGGCTGTTGAATGGCCTTCAACTCAGAAGACAATGTACATTGGCTTAACTCTGTCTGTTGTATACTTTGCAGTATTTTTATATCCTTTGGCAGGGTAATATTTTGTTAACATTTATGAATAATAGAGGAATGTGTTTTGGCCTCCACTCTTATTGAGATCACAAGTACATTTTTCTTTTGTTCGTTTTGAATGTCTGAAAATCGACAATGTAATTTACCGTGATTAAAATTTGGTTCCTGGGGAAATGCATAGAGCATTTGAACCTGACGCGAATGGGTTAAAGAAAGTTGTTGAATAGAAATACTAACAAACAGACTAACTAACTGAGCAGTACATGACATGCTCCCATTACTTGAAAATATGTGATTGTCATCATCTGGAAGTAGCGGCACTGTTCAGGAGTGTTCTTACAATCTTATAGTAGACCTATACAGCAAGATTTGTCCTAGAATAGGCCTACTTGTTTGGTCCATTATTTTAACATTGTTATGGTAATTTTGTTTCCATAAATCGTTATGTGTAAGTATAAAATATGTTTTCAGTTGATGTAGAAACACTTCTTCCCTTCAACGATGAATCTCAATTCTTCTCAAGAACCATGTATCTTATGTCTTACTCTAATAACCCATATCCACATGACAGGTTTTCCAAGGACTGTGATGAAATTATCATAAGTAATGCCACGAGTGATTTCCAAATTGTCGATAAATTCACGACTCACGAAGTGAGGAGTGAATTTATCTAGAGAATTTGGAAATCAAGAGTGGCATTTGTTAGGACAATTTAACGAATAAAATTAAGTTGTATACTCACAAATCATTATTTAACTATAGTTATTTAAAAATATTTATACATTTAATGTAATCGGCGATGTTTGAAAACAAATAAGAAACGATTGGTACGCTTCATTTGCTTCTTTTGTTGGTTCACTGCAACCAGATCATAATATTATTTATTGCCAAAAGATCGCAATGTTGTAAGAATGCACTCTAGTGGAGAAAAAATGAAATACACCAAACTGTATATTAATTCATTTCTGATGTACTATGATGTAAATATGACAATTATATTTTTCTGGGAAAAAATACATTTAAGAAAGTGCAAACAGTGTTTCTTTTTGTGGTATAATCAATTGCTACAAATGTTTTTATATTAACTCCCGCATGCGCTACGTATTGACATTCATGCACTATATATACAATCTGGTAGCCGTATTTCTTAGAGAGTCAGTCACTGCAAAATAATGCTATGGCCTATTCAGAATGTTAAGAACGGGGTGCTTTCTTTATTATGATAAATTTTAGTTGGTAAATTCTAGGCGAAACACGACTGTGATTAATTAAATAAAAATAAAACGTAGTTTTATTTGATTTTCATATTTAATATATAATTCAGTGACAGCTGTTTCGGTACACTGTACCTTCTTCAGACATGTTAACAAATTGGTTGTAAATAAAAAATCATTGAAATGTGATTGGTCAATGACTCCCATTTGGGGCATGAGTTAAATAGTCAACAGTAATCTAACAAGAGCTTGTGTTTTTCTGAAAAAATCACGAGCGACAAAGTCGCGAGTCATTTTGTCTAATGAAAAACTCAACCTCAAGTTAATTTGGAGTGACTATTTATCGAACAATACAACATCAGAAGCTAAAAATAATTATAATGTTTAATATTTACCAAATGTGAGGTTATGTATTCCGATCTTACTTCTGGGCGATTTCTAAGTTGGCCATATAATTATAAATAGCATATATTTAGTGTTAAAACTCTTTGAACTTGGGAAAAATCAATAACAGATGATTGTATGAGAAATAACTATTAATATTAATGCAGATTCATTATACAACATTTATTAAATTTCTAGAGCAACAGAATTAACATTTTTTTTGTAATTTTTGAAGTTGTTTTCTTTTGGCATTTCTTGCTGTACCATATCCATCGTACATTGTTGAGTCGATATCCTTGTCAAATAAGTTATTTACTCATTACGAACAGGAAGAGACAATTTTATCAACAAGAAGAGGCAACATCATCGGTCTATGAGATAGTCATTATGATTTAGTGTGGTGATGTTTATCACAAAAAATCCTGAAATCGAATTTGTATAAGTTTAACAAGAACCTGAATTATATATTGCCATATAGTGATATTTGTATAATGCCTTAGGGCATATAAAGGAATAGTCGGTCCCTGCGGACTACTTGTTTAAATACTCGCCTCTGGTTCCGAGAGTCGCGTGTTCAAATCCGGCCCGGATCGATGGATTTTTAGGGCGGTAAAATCCTGAGTATAGCTTCCTTCGGAAGAAAAATGAAGCTGTAGATCCCGTGTTGTAGATTTGCTGCATGTGAAAGAAGCTCAAGCCTGAAATAAGAGGCCTCTGATCAAATTTTGTCGTCGTTTCATGCCTATATTTAAATTAGGCTATGATATTAATGACAAGTGATATTAAAAAGCATTGTTTAAATTAAATGTTTATAACCGCACATCCCTACCTGCGGCAATGGTTACATAACCAAGGATAATTTACTTACGTTTATATCTCTACTGATATAAACGTGTGGCAAGTGATTGGCTCACCGCTTCTAAGAGATAACTAATATTGTACTTGGATGAAAAATTCCAATTAAATTTTGCTCAGAGGCTCTAATTTAGGTTTGAGGTACTTTTTCGAGCCCTAAAATCTTCAGACTTGAGAACCTCGGGTTGAAGTCCCTACTGGCGGACCAGTCCATTGGATTTTTCTATCTTTAAAAAATCCGGCCCGCGCCATAGTCGAGTGGTTAAGGTAATATGCCTTGGCGCAGAGCTATGGGACTCGCGCTGGCTCGGGTATCCGTTGGGGAAAGAAATATTATCATTGAATATCGGCCAGTATGGGACCGGTCTCTACCCAGCGCAGCGTCGTGAGGCATTTCGGTAGCTACAATAAGTAGCGATCCAGGTTAGAAAAACGAGCCATAACATCTTGGGGACCCGACATGCTGACCACATGTCACCCCTACACAGGCTGGTCGGTCTGATTAACACATGTGGACGTGAGGCCAGCAGCCGGCTGGTAGGCCAAAGACCTTCTGCCTGTCACGCCATGGAGTTTGTTTTTGTTTTGTTTTAAAAATCTATCTACTTCGGGCGGGTTTGAACCCACGGTCTTTGGGATCAGAGGCAAGGAACTTTTCTCCTAGACTACCTTGGCAGATCTTTAAATAAAATACCAACTATAAATGCTTGGGGGCACGCCGTAGCGTAGTGGTTAAGGTACTGCGCTACAAGCCGGAAGGTCGAGGGTTCAAGTCCCGGTGGAGTCAGGATTTTTAAACTGACCCAAACCTTCCGGCGGCACTATGGCCCTGGGGGTCGACTCAGCCTCTAACGGAAATGAGTACCAGACGCTTGTTCTGGGGGTAAAGGCGGCCGTCACGCAGGGCTGACAACCCGGCTGACATAAAGTGCCGATTGTCTAGAAAAAGTGGGAGCCTTAACATCCTACTACCCCAAGGACCTCCGGGCCTGTTGTGGGATCACTTTACTTTACTATAAATGCATAGACATTGTATGTTAAACCACAGTAAAGTAGAACTTTTCAACACACGATATACGCAATTGTGTATAATAGTTCCGGTGGTTTGCAACAAGGTCGAGTTAACACTTGGAAAGTGCGGAATGCTCATAAAGATGTTCACTGATGACGTGTTAGTGATAGACACTTGTTACTGTGATTCATATCAAATATCTGTTAAACTCATGGTCATTCCTGCAAATGTGCAAGGCGACCCTCTCTAATTGCATCATTACATGTTTTCCATTGTCACCACTCTTGTTATCCTTATTTGCCTAATACAGACTGTAGGGACCTTGGCCTTACTACTCTCTATTCTCATGCATTCTATTTCCATATACTTTTTTCTTTTTCATTGCCAAGAAGCAGGAACGTGTTGCAAGAATTTGTGAACTTGTGGTTTTAAATCATAGTTGTTACAGTTTACGACTGTAACATGAGTAACAAGAATATGTCAACTGCAAACCGCATAGTTAAAATTGACTATTTAACTAATGCCCCAATTGGTAGACAATGACCAGTCACGTTTTTAAGAATTTTGTTTTACAACCAATGACAGTCGTGTTTCGCCTCGCTCTTTACCGATTTCTCTTTATCAACTCCTGCTTTTGTGATAAAGAAAGCTTCTCCTTTTTATTCTGAACCGCTCAGAGCATTATTTTCTCCAACAAATACATTTAATATAGCAAATAATGAACAGATTCCTTGATTTTGCTAACTTGTTTACTAAAAAAATGAATAACCTCTAAGGTTGATTATAATATACAGTTAGTCGTGTTTCACTATTTCCAAACTAGGGTGCATACTTACAATATTGCGATCATATTTGGCAATAAATGATGTAATCAAGTTGCAGTGGATGTACATAACCTCACATTTCTGATTTGTTTTCGAACATCGCCGTTTACATTAAGTATATACATATTTTAAAATAAACACTTTTGAGTAAACAGCTTGATTTTATTCGTTAAATAGTCCTAACAAATGCCAGTCTTGATTTCCAAATCCTCTAGATAAATTCACTCCTCACTTCGAGATTCGTGAATGAATCTATAATTAGGAAATCACTCGTGGCATTACTTATAATAAATAGCGAATAAGGTAAATGTAGGTGTAATTATTCAATCTTGGTGCCCCATTTTTGACTAATTTTTTTATAAATTAGGTGGATTTTTAATTTATAATTTTAATATAGTCTTGTTTATCAATATAGATGTTGTTGATAATTATAATAATATTAATAATCCTAATAGGTATAATGATAAAGTTCCCTTTTCTTCTTGTGTATCATTTAACAATGATTTTGGTTTTCCTAATTTTCTTATATTTGTTGTATTTCACTGGTATATTCTACTAACTGATTTTTTCTTGTATAATTCAGCGGACAAATAATCTTTGTTTTTTTCATACCTTTAATATACAGGGTGGACCGCTCGAATGGACCTAATTTCAATTGCTTGTTACTGGCAAACGGTTGAAGATAGAAACTTAAAACAACGTTCATATTACAGAAAAACTCACCAAGTTTTGATATCCAGATCACCACATCTCTATATGAGCCCCAGCAGTCACTGTGACGATATCAAAGCGATGAACAATTTCTTGCCAAGTACGTTGGAGTATGTCTTCTGGAATGTTCTCAATAGCCTCTATGATGCGCTCACGAAGATCACGAAGGTCTTTGACTGGGGTGGTGTAAACTTTATCTTTGACATAGCCCCAGAGAAAGAAATCCAGTGGTGTTAAATCGGGAGATCTCGGGGGCCACGCGATTGGTCCTCCCCTACCAATCCAACGGCCAGGGAAAATTGTCCAAAGTCGTACGAACTTCATTGGACCAGTGGGGAGGAGCACCATCTTGCTGGAAACGATGTTAGGCTGCAGTTGTTCAATTTGTGGAAAGAAGAACTGCTCCAGCATGTCAAGATATGTGGTACCACGAACAGTTTTCTCGGCGAAGAAAAACGGTCCAATGACCTTATTATGTGACAAACTGCACCAAACATTCATCTTCGGACTATCACGAACATGCTCTTGAATAGCGTGAGGATTCTCCGATCCCCAGATCCGCACATTATGCCGGTTTACCTTGCCTGACAAATGGAAAGTGGCTTCGTCCGAGAAGAAATTCTTGGTCATGAAGTCAGGATCAGCGCCGAGACGGTCCAGCATCGTATTGGCGAATTCCACTCGTTTCGGCATGTCATTCGGCTCCAGACGTTGCACTAACTGCACTTTATATGCGTGCAGTTTGAGGCGTTTGTGGACAATCCGTTGTAATGTCGATTTTGGTATTTGAAGTTCCCGCGAAGCTCTTCTTAATGACTTCCGGGGGCTTCGCTCAAATGCGGCTTGAACATTTGCTACCATTTCATCGGATGCTCTGCGACCACCACCATGCTTCTTCAACACAGATCCTGTAGCTAATAATGTATCACGCCACTTCTTTATGCTTCTAGCAGTTGGAGCATCACGGTTAAACACACGCCGGAACTCCCTTTGAACTCTAATGATTGATTTAAACTCCGCATACCACAAAACAGCTTGCGCTTTCATCTGCGGAAAGTCGCCATTTTCACAAACAATTAAATCTAAGAACGAGAAACGTATCTTTGTGCCATCTACCGACAGGATTCGAAACTTGGTGAGTTTTTCTGTACTATGAACGTTGTTTTAAATTTCTATCTTCAACCGTTTGCCAGTAACAAGCAATTGAAATTAGGTCCATTCGAGCGGTCCACCCTGTAGCATTATGATTTTATTTTGAATAAATTTATTTCTACAACTATCTCCAATCGCTTAACAACCGAAAGTTGGGCGTTAGCTTCTCCTTTGTTAGGAGTTACTACACCCAGTTATTTCAGTTACGTTTATCTCCCTAATGATGTCATGGATTGCATGCGGCCAACCCATTGAGACATCTAGTAGGCAACTAAGGTATTACTAGGTTGAAGAAGGTTGGTAAATTTTTTCTGAGGGGTCTCTTTATTCAGCCTTAAGGATCTTTTACGAGCCTGAAAATCTTTAGACTGGGGACCCTCGGCTTAAAATCCCTCCCGGAGGACTTTCTCCTTGGATTTTTTCATCCTAAAAAATCGATCGACCAAATTCTTCGAGAATATTTTTATCAAATATACATATATTTTAATTAACCCGGCTGAGTTTGAACCCGCGACCCTCGGGACTGGAGGCAATGAGCATAATTACTAGACGAATAACCTTATTTAGTTTAATATAACTGTATGGGTACAATTTATTTATTTTGTTGATACATCATTTTCGTAATTCTTTCTTTTAAATGTAATTTGAAGCACATTGGGATATTTCGATCAAATTTATTAACTTTTGTACATGCATCCATCCACAGTAATTCTGCCCGATGGCAGGCTTTTCACTGCAATCATAGCATTTTCATGCTACGCTTTGCAGCTTTAATAGGGAATTATAGGTGTGGTAGCTTCCCGTTGAAGGATGTTGATGATAATGATAAGGGTGATGATGATGACCGGATGATTTTCGGGGACATTGAGTCCTAAGCTTCCTGACATTTGTCCTACAGGCGAGGAAAAAACCCGAAAACACTCACCCAGAAACCTGTCCCGACCGGAAATCGAACCCGGGCCCGCTGCGTGAGAAGGAAGTACGTTACCTCGAGACCACAGCGTGGACTTTTTGTAGTCTACATATCAAATTTAATCTCCCGAATAGAAACTTGATAAGAATACTTCACTAAATATAAAATATGGAAAGGTGTATATTAAAATTTAGAGATAAATAAAGTGACGGATTGTGAATATATGAGATTATTTTTATTTTCTTGGTATCAACCAAATTGGATATTCCTAAAGGAAAAATTAATAGGATATCAGTTTTCTTGGACTTACAAAAGTTACAGTAACTTTCGCACTACGTTACACTATGTGAAATCTCATTGCATCAGTTCTTCAGTAGTCGTGTTTGCATAAATTTATTGAACATGGATCTATCGTGCAGAAATATGATTTAGGGTATTTATTTACAAGCAATCTCGTTTGTTTTCATTTCACAATGGCGTTTTGTGCCATTAATTTTGGTCTAGACTCTTGCAATCTGAACTTACAGAGTTTGACAGAAATGAATAACTTTCAGTATGCACAACTCATAATCATCATCATCATTGTACATTCACGAATTTAGGCCATTTGTTGACCTGATTCGGCCTCAAGAGAAACACCATCCAGAAGTCTTTTGAGTGGACGTCCTGGTCTTCTTCTTCCTGCAGGTTGATATCTTAACATTTGTTTGGGTATTTTATGATCTTCCATTCGATGAACATGTTGCATCCATCTTGACTTATAATCAGAAATGTTGTTTTCTAAAGATTCCATGTGTAATTCTTCTAAGATGTCTTCATTTTTTTTGTGATCTAGTAGTGTGTATCCTGCAGTCCTCCGAAGGTATCTCATTTCAGCAGATCTAAGTCTCTGTATATCCTTCTGTTTCAACATCCATACTTCGCTACCATACAAAAGAGTTGGAAGAGCCAGTGTTTTATATACTTTTAATCTTGAATGCTTTTGGACTAACTGTGGCTTGAAGATAGAATTTATTAACCCTAAAATTATTAAAAATTTAGATATTTTTGCATTTACATCCTTTTCTTCTTCATATGAGATATTGGATCCTAGATATGTAAAATTATTTACCTGCTCTAAAATGTTATTGTCCAGTACAATTTTACTTCTGACAGGATCTACACCTTGAAATGCCATAATTTTTGTTTTTTTCTGTAGATATCTTCAAACCATATTCTTCTGTAATTTTGTTAAGCTCATACAGACCTTTCTGTAGATTGTCTTCGGAATTTGCTATTATTATTTGGTCATCTGCAAACAGTATGGTGTTTCATTTTCTATTTTCTGATATTCTTATTCCAAATTTATATTTTTTGTTCCAGCAACATATTACTTCATTGATATAAATTGCAAAGAGTGTTAGGGATAGGGGGCAGCCTTGTCTCACACCACGATTTATAATTCCTTCTTCAGAAAATCTGTTATTTAATTTAATTTTTATGGTGTTGTCTTCACAACTGATAATAATTATTCATCTTGCGCGATTGTTTTGTCCCCCAAGTCCTGTTTCAGGTTGTCATGGCCACAGGGCTTCGGCTACATTATTTTATTATAATACAGACATATTTATACACTTTTGAACTTCATTTTAATTTTAAATGAACACATATTGTTCTCGACTGCAATCAGTATAAAATGTAAGAAATTTACCTCAAAATATGTTAATAATTTTCAACAATATATCGAAGTTCTCTTGCGCGTATGGGGAATGAAAGACTTGCATGGAAGCTTTTTGTAGGAAAGCCAGAGGGAAAACGCCCAGTTGGTAGACCAAGAATGAGGTGGGAGAATAACATTAACTATGATTTGAGGGAAGTAGATTATACAGGGAATGATTGGAAAGCACTAGCTAAGGATAGGGATGTATGGAGAGCTTATGTCCGTGCGGCCATGAACCTACGAGTTCGATAGTGCCAGTGAGTAAGTAAGTAAGTAAGTATATCGAAGTTCTCTAGCCCTGCCACAAACATGTCAATCCCTACATTATCTGGATGCTAATATAGACCTATTTGTAACTACAATCTGTAAGGAATTTATAGTCGATTAATTAATTTATTTATTTATTCCCATTACATTCGTTTAGCCCGGAGCTCCCCTATTTGAAATAAGTAAAACTTGGCTGTACCACTTGAGTAAAGTACAAAATATACTTTATATGTATGAATTACTATTTCATTGTTTAAATAGAGTGAATTATTTTTTTTTTAGAAAATTCTTCACAAATACGATTTCATAGTGTCCTAAGTTTGTAGATTCTTCCCAATCGTCCAATAATAATAGGTTAAAATATCCATCCATAGTAATTCTGCCGGGGGCAGGTCTTTCACTGCAATCATAGCATTTTCGTGCTAAGATTTGCAGCTTTACTAGGGAATTATAGGTGTGGTAGCTTCCCGTTGCTTTCTACACCGGTGGAGGATGTTGATGATAATGATAAGGATGAAGATGACGACGGATGATTTTCGGGAACCATTGGACCCTAAGCTCCCTTACATTTGTCTTACAGGTGAGGAAAAACCCCGAAGAAACCTGATCCTGGAACCTGTCCCGACCGGGAATGGAACCCGGGCCCGAGGTGTAACGTCCTGCCTTGCCACGCAGCGGGCCCCCGAGTTCAATCCACGCTCGGGACAAGTTTCCTGGGTAAGGTTTTTTTGGGGTTTTTACTCACCTGTAAGACAAATGTCAGGATACTTTAAGGCCCAAACGGTCCCCGAACATCATTTGGCCATCATTGTCATCAATATCATAATTACCTCATTAGATTAAGATTAGGTTTAAGGCCTCTCCTGGCACATCATTACCCATCATATCATTGGGGCAGCGTAACCCCGCCTTCCAGGCGCCCCAACCTCAGAAGGGGGTTACAATACGCCAATGCCAGGAGAGAATAGCTTAAATGTCGATTGACAAACGGGTAGCATTGAACAAAAAAAAATAAATAATAATAATAATAATAATAATAATAATATAAGAGATAATGATATCCTTTTGAGAATATTTCATATTTTTCATAAAGGGAATATTTAAAAATGTTACAAAATAGACTGATACAGGGACCTACATTAAAAGAAATATTTATACAATTAGGTTATTTCTTATACAGAAGCCTTGCGCATTTTGTGAACAGTTGCGCAAATAGAGTGATTCTGTGAAATTCGGATTAGCTATACAATTACATTAACGAGAAGTTTCACTTGTCAGTGGAAAAATAAATTATCATCACAGACAGAGTACACTCCTGTGAGCGGAAGTTTTCTGCATGTCAGTTGTTTTGTTGGGAAAACCGCAGCGTCGACGAAGTGCGTGTCATATCACATGGACCCCTTCAGGGCCTTTCACGCCTTTTCGTCGTCAGATAAAAACCTTGTAATTACATACACGCACAATGGCCGGCAGATGTATAATTGTTTGTCCCTCTGTCTTTCTCATTACTTTGTAATGACGCTTTAAGTGTAAGTTAACATTGTTCTCTTACACATATTTAAATTTAACTAATGTCCTGCTTAAAAATCATTTTTCTCTTTCAAAATATAATTATTCTAGAGCATATCCAGGAAACTTATTTAAATACAATTTATTGTATTATTTCACACGTCAGCTGCTAGGTACGTAGCATTGCGTAATTAGTGCAGCTACTATTCATTCTGCATTGACGTTATATTGACTGTAAATTAATCGGAGTAAATAACATGCCACAAACATGGCGTATTTTCTCATTATACCACATTAAGTGGCTGCTATTTGTTGCTCCCGTTATTTATGTGATTAATTTCAACGCAAATAAACATTTATAACATGGATTAAACATATTTTACAATTGTGGCTATCCCAAGTCGCTATAAAATAACAAAAGCTGTAGATTTAAAATTTATAAAACACCGGATCTTCCAACTCTTTTGTATTGGCAGCGAAGTATTGACATTGAAACTGTACCGTGTTGTTTCGATCTACTACTTTTTTGTGTACCGTATCTTTAGAGGATTTACTCATATATTCTATTACATTCATAGTAGCATCGAGTTCATAGCTATCGGTGCTATTTGTAATTCTTTTGCCCGGGCCCATGAGAGTCAAAGATTGATTAATCCTTCCTATCTAGATTCATAAACATTAATTAATAATAATTCTTAAAAAACACTGTAGCAATTTATGATTCTTAGTTAACCTGAATATACTATTTTCAACCATGAAAGCTAGACGGGAAAAAGGAGCTCATATAACTTTGAGAAAGCTTGTATACAGGAATTATGCAAGACAGCTGTAGCGTAGCTAACAAATACAATACTCAGACATTGATATTTACTTAAAATGAGATTTAATGTTTAAATTGCACGTCTGAAGTTGAAAAGTGAAATTAAATATAAACATAACTTGATCATTCAAATATTAAAGAACAAACAATAATTAATAACAGAAATAACATAGTTTACACAATAAACCACTCATACATACTTTTTAGTCCTGCCTAGGGTGCCTTACCCTGGCTTGCCGGACCAAACCCAAAATACGCAGCTCTCCTGGAGCTCGGCTCCTCCAGACTACAGACAAGTGTTCCAACGAAAATCTATGATCGAATGATAGAGTTCACTACGTGTTTGGCTTATTTGAGAGTTCCGAGGTTGAAGGGGAAGTTGCGCACTACAAACAGAGCAAAGGGATGGGTAGGAAGGAGAGAGTGGGAGTAGATACAAAGAGAAAGGAAATTGGCATAGTTCACGAATCTCACTGTAGAAGGAGGATAACAGCACAAATGTATCGAACCGAAATAGCACTTTCGGTTCAAAACAGAAGGATGTACAGAGACTTAGGTCGGTTGTAATGAGATATCTAAGAAGGGATGCTGGATACATACTACTAGATCATAAAAAAATTAAGACAGCTTAGAAGAATTACACATGGAACCTTCAGAAAACAAAATTTTTGATTATAAGTCAAGATGGATGCAACATGTTCATCGAATGGAGGATCACAGAAATACCCAAAAATATGTTAAGCTATCAATCTGGAGAAAGAATGAGACCAGGATGTCCACTCAATACTTTTTTGATAGTATTTCTATTGAGGCCGAAACAAGTCAACAAATGGCCTAAATTCGTGAATGGACTATGATAATGATAGTTAATCAAGTTCTATAATATCCGGATATAAGAAACAAAAATACCATAATTAAATTTTAAATATTTATGCTGTACACTGCTGTAGTTTCGGACTGGCGCCTTTTCCCAAATTATTCTGGTAATCAGTTCTTATGAGATCGTATCATCCTGAAAATATATACAGATTTAATTTTTCTTGTCATTTCTATGAACTTGGTTCTTTGACTAATATTTCATCCTCTTCAATATCATCTTAAGTATGTACATATAATAGCTAATTAAAGTAATTTTTATTCTAATTAATTCTTGGAACTTGCAATCATATCATCATCATTATCATGAACAAATCCGTTCTAGGTCATGTGACCTGTGACGGTAAACCTAACGAAGATGGTCTTGATCTTTCACCGATGTTTTGATCTTCCTTTATCCCTAATGGAGTATTTTGGAACGCCAATTTTTGAAGTATATTTCTTTTCATTCTTCTCAAATGATTTTTTTCCATTCTTGTTTTGTACCTCTCTATATCTTAATCTAAATTTTGTACTCCAAGTGTTTCTCTGATAATAGTGTTCCTTTGGTGATCCAGGCTACTAACCCCTAACAGTGAACGCAAGAAGCGTGACTTACTCTAAGTTTATGAGAATTTCTTTTATTCGAATACTAATTTCACCTCCGTATTTTAGAGCAGCTTTTGATGAGATGTTATGTAAATCTAAGTTTTTTATCTGTCCTCATCTCTTTACCAAAATTTCTTATTATTATCCCATTTATTTTATTATATTTTTGTAATTTTGAATCAATGTCACGCTTATGTTCTGCAAATACTCTTCCTAAGTATGAGAAATCAGACACTTGTGCTATCATTTTTCCATCTATCACAATTTTCACCCGTCGTATGTTTTTTGCACACATTGTAATTGCTTTAGATTTTAAAGCGGAAATTTTCATATTATATTTGCTGGCAACTTTGAATAATTGATACACTGCTATTTGTAAGCTGTCTTCGGAATCGGATAATATTATTTGATCAATAGCATATAATAATGTTTTTAAACTGTTTTATTTCTAGTTATCGGTATTCCAGCATTTATATTGTTTCCATTCTTGAACTATTCTGTTAAAATATCTATGTAATACTAGTGGAGAAAGTCCATATCCTTGATAAACACCTTTGCTTGTGTTTATATGTTCTGTTATTTCTTTATCTGGTAATTTAATTTTGATTTTAGAATTCTGATATAAACTTTGTATGGCTCTTATTACATTTGGGTGTATATGTTCTTCATACAGGATCTGCCAAAGTTTATCTCGGATTAAATTATCATATGCCTTTTCATAATCTATAAATAGTATGTGTAATGGGATATTAAATTCTTTTTTTTTTCCATAATTTATTGCAGGGTCAATATTGCATCTATAGTGTTCCTTCCAGTTCTAAATCCACATTTTTCTTCCAGAAATGTTTCACTGCTTACTGTTAGTCTACATTTAATTATGTTGGCATGTAATTTAGACGCAATTGGAAGTAGGGTAATGCCTCGGTATTTATTACATTTGTTTTCTGTCCTTCTTTTTGTGTATTAATGTTTCCGATCTGTTGGAATTTTAAGCAATGTCAAATATTGTTAAAAAGTTATTTTTATTTCTAATCATATTTATTGTAGTCCTGAAATCTTTTCTTCTCTATACTAACTCTCTGATATAAATCTCCTATGTTATATTTGCGTTCATTTCGATATCATTAATTTACTCTCTCAAATATTTCCTCTTTTTTACTTTTTAATAACCTATTGATTACCCGTCTGATATTATCAAATTGTTCTAAATTTATTTTATTTGTTTCATGGAACAATGCATTTTTGGTACCATCCTTTTCATTAAAATATCAACATATTCTTTACTAAACCATTTATTATTTTTCCTCTATTTTAAATAATCTGAAGCTGATAACATAATTAAGTGTATTTTATAGCCTCTCATTCTTTATTATATCAGTTTTTATCGATTGCCATATTTTCATCTGAATATTCTAGTATTTCAAATCTGTTAGTAATTTTGATATGGTATTTTTTCCGCAGTTAACGATTTCTTCTTTTAAAAAAATACCTTTAGCATTTACATTTTTCATAAGCGATAACCGTAGTATGATTTTCACCCTGGTCAGATGATGATCCGAATTGTAGTCTGTCCCCCTAACATCGATTATTCTAGTGTTTTAGAGTTTATCTCTAAAACATATTCTCTCTGGTTTCGTGTTTCACCGTCTGGAGACGTCTAACCATATTAATGAATATGGGATTTTGTGGTCTTAACAATGAGAATCTTTGAA
Source organism: Diploptera punctata (assembly GCA_030220185.1). NCBI lineage: Eukaryota > Metazoa > Arthropoda > Insecta > Blattodea > Blaberidae > Diploptera > Diploptera punctata. The sequence continues at coordinate 35,522 of JASPKZ010008007.1, forward strand.
GTGACGAAAGGTGGTTAATATAACCCATTGTGAAGGCTGAATTTGCCAATTCTTCTTCTTCTTCTTCTGCCAAAAACACAGATTTGGGTTTATTCCCGCCTGTGAACTACGACTGGAACTAATCTGCCCAACGGCAATGAGGTTGACATAAGTCTCTTTTTTCTACAGGATGATATTTTTTTGCTGGTAAACGATGTTCTGGCATCCTAAAAACGTGCTGTTTCCATTTATGTGATGAAGCTGGACTTTCGCCGTAATTTCTTCAACGCCCCATTGAGTTTTAATCACTCCTCATTTGGTCTCTCAAGGTAAACCTGTTATTGATCGTAGAAATCTCATTGTGATGTGTTGATTCTGCTTTTATCAGTTTGTTGCAGTGTCCAACATCCACTACCGTATAAAAGAGATGGTTGAGATATTTTTTTATGAAATCTGATATGAATATTTTTTCGCATTGATTTTCCAAAATTTATTCTCAAGCCTCCATTTAAAGAATTGGGTTTAATTACATTTTTACAATGTATTTCTTAGTAATCATATAATGAAATGTGACTTCCTAGGTATATAAAATCTGTCACTTGTTCAATTATTTTATTGTACCAAAAGTTTTACCCGTAATAGTTGTTTACATATACTGTCATTGTTTTTGTTTTGTCAACTGATATTTTAAGATTATAATTCTTTAATATAATCTATAATTTGAAAACTGTCCGTTGAATATCATCTTCATTTGCTCCAAACAAAACTTGATCATCTGTGAATATTATTCTATTTAAAATTGACTTATTTTTAATTTGTATCCCTTTAGATATATCCGCTTTCCATTCTCTAATTGCTTTGTCCAAACACACAATAAAAGTAAGGGAGAGAGTCCACATCCTTGTCTTAGTCCTTGGTTGGTTTCTATTGTTTCTGTGACTTTATTTTGATCTAATTTAACTCCTATAATTGTGTTTCGTAAAGGTCCTTTATTGAATTTTACAAATTTGTTATCGATTCCATACAATTACAAAAGTTTCCATTGTTTTTCTCTGCTTACCTGGTCATATGCTCTTTCGTAATCTAAGAATAACGTAATATATAAGGGAAGATTAAATTATCTTCTCTTTTCTAATAACATTTTTACTGTAAATATGGCATCTACATAGGATCAGCTATTTGAGGAGATACATCATTCTTCTTCTAATTTAAGTTCTACTAACATTTTTAGTTTATCTTTTAAAACTCCTGCATACATTTTTGATGCTGTTACTAACAATGATATTCCTCTATAATTTGAACAATTATCTATTTATTTTTATTAATTGAAAATATTAAAGCTGTCTTCCAATCCTATGGTATCTTCCCTTGTGCCCAAACATCATTAAAAAGTTAAACTAGTTTTGTGTTAAGTTTTTCTCACCATATTTCCATAGTTCCATTGGTATGTTATCTGTGACACTACATTTTCTGTTTTTCATCTTGAAAAGATGATTTGGAATATCTTCTAAGCAAATGACGATATGTTCTTCTGTGTTAATGGTTGCTTTTCTGGTTGCATGTTCATCATAGAGTAACCCTTAATAGTGTTGCTTCCACATTGGTTCTGGTATTCCTGTTATGGCTACTTTATCTGTAAAGTCTTCTCTTAATCCGTTATAAACTTTTTGCCATATCGTTGTGTGCCTGTAATATATCGTCCTAAATTCTTAACAAAAGCTTCCTACATTAATTTTGCAATTTTCGTTAGGGTTTCTTGACTATTGCCTTTTTGTGTTTATAATTTATTTTGTCTTCTAGTTTTTTTAACCAATCCATTTCTGATAAGCATCCTTTTGATTCTTGATTGCCCTTTGTATTTCTTCAATACATATTTTCAATACGCTTGTTAGACTTAACATTTTGTGTTCCTAGGCTTTCTAAGGCACCTTGTTTAACGGAATCTCGGAGATTACTTTATTCCAGTGTATTTCAGCATCTCCCATTCTTGGTTTTAAATGTAGCCTACCTGTATTTTATTCTCGTGTAAATTCTTAATACTTTCTTGTTCTAATAATTGTTTTTTTTTTCAGGAATTTTTATTTTGATCTTTCTTCAGAAATATGGTTTGGTGTTCGAATTTTACATTTAAGTAGAAAATGATCTGCATCCAGCTCTGTTCCTCTGTACACTCGTGTATCAGTGACGTATGGACACATTTTCCTGTTCAATAAGATATAATCTACAATATTGATAGTGATCCTCGTTCGCTCTAAGTAAATTTATGGATATTTTTATGTTTGAAAAATATATTTGTTACTTTCATTTTATTAAATGCTCAAAATTCTCGAAGGAAATTTTCATTTTTATTTAGTTCTGGTTCACCATGTGGCCCAATAGGATCATTATTTTTTTTCAGTTCCTATTATTCGATTGGAATCTCCTGCAATGATTATATCATTGAAGTATTTGTTTTTCAACATCTTATAGTTCATTCTAGAATTGTTCAGTTTCATACTTATGACCACAGGTTGAAGCATATACTCCAATAATTATTATTTTATCGCTTCCTATTTTAACTGCAATATTATTATTCTACTCTTTATCAATTAACAAGAAATTATTCTTTTCCTCCAATTTATTTATCAAAATGGCGATACCTGACACAGCTCTACGTGATTTATCTAATCCCGAATAAAATAATAAGTGGTTTTCCAATTGTATTGCATTTTTTTCTGTTAAAACAGCAATATCTATTTCGAACTTATCTAACTCTTGAGTTCCTTCTTTTATTTTATTATTGAAGCCTCTCACATTCCAGGTTGCCAGATTCCAATAATCATATATCCGTTTTTGTTAGTGTCATGTGTCGTCATTATTGAATCCGTCCTGTTTTCTTCCATTGTAGTTTTTCGAGTAATATAATATGTCCCCATCACGGGTAACAACTCTTGGCTGGGTAAGCCCAGTGGTGGAATGACCAACTTTATGCCTGATGGACCAGCATGCTTTTCTGTCTGGGTATGCTACCATAGATGAATGATATACTTACGGCGTTAGATATTCGCCTTCACCCTCTCCCGTCAGCTACTTTGTCCAAGGTCGATATGGGGTCACGACATGGACGTAGGAGTAGGATTTGTTGACAGAGCGACAGATGAATGCCGTAGCTTTAGTCACGATTTGTGTACAAAATATATCAGCATTTGTGAAGTCCCTGAGACCTTATCGACATTTGACCCCTTGCTAATTGTTGGCCTGAATATTGTCGAGAGTAGCGAGTGCGTTGAGATAGGTACAATTTCTTTATTTTAACTTCACAACAGTTTACACAAAGAACTTCACAAATCTTCTCTATCTACTTCAAAATTATTCACCGTTCTAGCACGTCGGGTAATGTGGAACCCTATTTTGAATTTGTTGTTTTCCTTCTTTTAATCAACGGATATGAATTGTGTTTAATTACAATGATTACCATTAGTGTTATAACTATAAAATAACATTGTTATTTTATTCAAATATGGAAACATCTTCATAATTTATACATTTTTTACATTACAAGAAAAGTCACTTTAATCTCCATATTCGGGTAAAGTGGACCCCAGATTCCATCTTAGCTTCTAGACTATTTTTAAGTTTACTTACACTATTAATTTATACATACAGGCAGAAATTAATCTGAAAGTATTTATGGCTGATCGTAATTAAAAAGTGTTATTTGTTTAATGTTTAGAAAAAAATATTGTTGATTAAAACATTCACACGTCACTCAACTGCAGACAGCGACGGACTTTGGGTTTAGTAAAATTACAGTGACATTAAATATAAATAATTAAGTGAATGATTTTTACAGATAGTATACTCATTGATAAAATATACGTATTCGTGTAAAGTGAACCCAGGTCCATTTTAACCGCCTTGGGGAGGGTTCACATTAACCGGAATCCTTTGTTATTTTTAATTATTTTATACAGCCTCCATGTCACATAATACCAAACCAAACCCGTCAGTATATTAAAACAGCATCTACATAGTATATTTAGAAGATTTTTTTTCAATATTTATAACATTCAATAGCACAAATTGAGAATTAATTCTTAGCTTTCAAAAACTTTTAAAGTGGTAGTTTTCATAAATATTACAAATGAACACTTCTTCGCACAAAGAATAAAAAAAATGGCCTTGAACACGTCAAAGATGACATGGGGAAGAAGTTAAAATATTTTCTTTTCGATGGCACTACCAATTAAAGAAGATATTAACAGGGTCCACTCAAGCTGAACGGTCCACATTATCCGAACTTCCTCTAATTATTCTGCTCTCTTCCAGTTAATTTATTCACGCTCTCAGAAACATTATCTTGCAACACTGTCTTCCTCGGCGATCACAACACTCTCATCGTCTTTCAAGTCATAAATGGTCTGAAAGTCTTAGAAAGTTTAGAAATTTCGAGGCGGACTGACCAGCATGTCACTGGTCATTAATCGAGTAGTCGCGATCTTTCAAGAAAAACGTCTAGAGAGATCGGTGCGAGTTGTACACGTGAATCCGTCTCCCTAATGCCTTATAAGGCGAAATTTTAGTCTTGTCATCGCCCGCGAAATTCGAAGGCGGTCATATGATCTACGGATTAACAAAGCGTCACAGTATTTCTTCCATCCCAATTTGGTTTAAAATATCTTAAGACTTTTTCATATGATATCGCGAGAGTCTATCAAGTAGCTACTTATTCTACTTCTTCCTGGGACTCGCCCTTGATTTTGTCATACTTACCTTCTGTGGGACAGCGTACAAGTAAATTTACAAAATCATGCCGTTTATACTTTACAATCATGTATAAAAATCCTACAACTAATATATCTAACATCTCGGATAGCTGAGAGAATCCTCTTTCGAATTGAAAATCCCGTCCTGAATTTTGGTCTCGCTGCACTCCCATAGTTTATGTAAAGCTTCCTTATTCCTGAGTACCTTCTCCTCGCCATCTTACTTCCTGTTAATCGACTATATATTTTATTTTATTTCAGGGTTGTTTCTGTTATTTACGCAGGTATCCTCAACCAAAATACACATTTTTTCCCCCCACACTTCCCGGTCTTGCGTGTTTGCATCTGTCATATTCCTCTTCCTCATTTTGACTTGAATTTCCTTTATCCACATAGGCTTTAGTCTACCACGTTTCCCTTTTCCAGGTGGTTGTTTCATATCCGAGGCTATACATTTTGGTTTTTTAGCATTAAATTTATTTTTCCAATGTATGAGGAGCTGGCCCATAGCATCAACCCCCAACCTGGAGGATCAGAGACTTTTTCCTGGAGTCCACCATAGATCAGTTGCTTTCACTGCAGCTAAGAGTCTGATCCGCCCTTTATTGCCTCAACTGCCGGCTGCATCATACCGTAGATCTCCTACTCTGCTGCATCCGCCGTTGGGGCCTTCAACGTAACCCTGGCTAGGGACTCTTACAAGGTACTATCGGCCAGGTCAGCTGAACCCAAGTTTTTTTAACGAGGTGTTACTCCTCCCCCTCCTCCTTTCTCATCCAGACTTTGGACCGGCAATGGTTGAGTTCTACTATATCTAAGGGCGATTTATCTAACAACTGTGGTAATATTTCTAAATTCCACTACTATAATGTCCTTATATTCCATGTTTCTTGGAACGTGATTATCTTATGTTTAACCATTTTCCATGGATTTGCTGAAGTAGTCCCACCCAGAGATCGGGATATTAACATTCGGGAAATTTACCCTGTAGAACCCATGTCCGCATTTCTTGACGGTTTATTTTTACGGTGAAACATCGTCACTCTTTCGACCAAACTACCTCTTTTAGTCTGTCTTATAGTCTTTGGTGTGCCCGGAATGGGTGATTATTGTCAGCAATTCTACTGCCGGCATAGCTCTCTGGGTCATTTAAGCACGCAAAACCACTCTACAACGTCAAGATAAAGATATCATCGGAGTAGAAATATTAGTTACAATTACAACAATTTTAATGGGGAGGAGAAAATAGGAGATGAAGAATCGATTAATATTGAAATTACAAATTCAATTTGATATTATAGTGCACAATTTCAACAAGGAGACTATAAAAATACTTTCAAAATTTGTATTTGTAGGCCTACAGTTTATAAGGAATGAAATTAGATATATTGACAAAAATCTGCGTTCAGTATTTGAGAACATTGTAACGAAATTATTTTAATATTTCCTCCATTCAAGAAGGTTGCAACTACCATTTTCGCTTTAAGTCAGGTTGGGAATAAGATTGTAATAAATATTTAGTACTTTTTAAACGAATTATAGATTCATGCCTCAGCTGTAATTGAATCAGTCATTTCGAAAAGGGATCATCTACGATTTTTTGTGAAATTCACTTTTTTCGTTATTCCATGTTTACATACGTCCTTACATCGATTCCGCGTGAGAAATGATCAAATACACAATTCTTTTACCACTTTCTGACTTTACCTTTCATTTCGAAAAAGGGTCAACTCGCCGAGTTGTTCCCTTTTCGAACGGACTGACGCACGAATGTGATCTTGACTTCAGTTGCATATCTATCCTCTTGCAGTCTTTCTGTTTTATCAGAGTAAACAATATTAAAACCATGCTACAATCTTTATTTATGTATTATCTATTTAATGCAAGGCGCTCCGTATACAGAGTATGGGTAAAGGTGTTACAAAAGAAAAAAGAAACATTATTTTGCAATAAATACATTTTACAAATTTGAGTGTAATATTGACAAGCCTAGAACCGTAATCGGCCGGAAATTCATTGACACCATTTTCGGGGAACAAGAGTTCAACTTGCTCAAACCAAAGCCCCCAGAAATACTGCAAATACCAGATGTGAAAACACACCCTGCCTACATCAGCAAAGTACCAATCAATCACAAAAAAATGGATGTAAAGAAACTTCATCATTACATTCCCTATATCCATCGACATTTTTATGATGATTTATTCAAATGGCCTACAACTACAGCTGAAGTAGTAGAGAACGCCGAAGATGTTCAATGATGACATTTTTCGGATGTACTTTTTTATAGTCACTTCCAAATGAAGAAATGTAATAAAATGTATACAGTATTATTCCATGTATGTAGTTATTTCACAATAATATATTATTTTAAATAAATGTGTTTAATTTTCTAAACGTTTCTTCGTTCATTTCGAAAAGGGATCATCTCCGGAAAATTGTAATTACTTTTTTGGGAAAACCATAATCAAGAAAGTCATGTAAATCGGTAAGTGAACGTGAATGGACATGAAAATTATTCAGTAGAAATTTCAGATTCATAGCTTTATCCTGGACAAACTAAATCAGTTTTTTGCCTCTCCTGTAAAATTTGATCAGATGTAGATGATCCCTTTTCGAAATGACTTATTCAATTATTTCCTTCTCATTTGTTTCAGTACAGTTGCGTTCATAAATGGAATAATACTAGAGCATTCGATAGGTAATGGCAACACTATTATAACATCACAAAAAATTATTTAGGTTACATTTGATATTATGAACTTCATTTATAGTCTCTTGCTAAGTCAATTATACGTTGCCGAAATCCTTGGAATACGAAGCACTCCATCTGCAGCACCATTTCTTGATATCTCTTTCATCTCATCGATCTATAGTTTTCTGGATATCAACTCTTGAGTGTAATTGAATGGCTCGCAGAGGTTCTTTTGATCTTTGAGAAATGGTTTATGGTCGCAAGGGCTCCTATCTGGTGAATTTTGTGGATGTTCGAGTACTTTTCAATTCCACCTCCTGAACACGTTTTACAAAATATATTTTTAGGCGGCTTTACTTTACTAAATGTGAGAGATCGTGAATGTATTGTTATTTCGAGACTTTCAATATTCATATTTATAAAACAAAGACTGCTCTACAAGATTACAATGGTCACACTAGGATCGCTGATTTGCAACAGTGTTGCCATTACTTATCCAATGCCCTAGTATTATAATACTGATCTTACTAGCTTATGAGTAATGCGTTCTCCAATGAACGTCTCGGGTTCAAATGCGGCAAAGTTTGGTGGATCTGATGTTTCCGAATTCAGAGAGCACCAAGATAGGCTACCTAACTGCAGATCAAGATTCAAGCCCAGTAAGATGCAATAATATCATTTAAAAAATCAAGTATAGAAAACCACAAATAAAGATTTTCTGAAAGAAATAACTTATTTGAAGTATTTATATATTCTTATATTCTCACCTTATTTTATTCCTTACTTCTATTTTTCTTCTTCCTTACGTTACTTATTAACTATTTATCTGATGAAAGTTAAAAATTAAATTGTACCTGTCGGTAGGTACTTATCCTGGCTGGAATGTTTTCTCTGAAGACCTTGAAATTATAAAGGAAACAAACAACACCTCACTTCTCAATGAGAACGCACCCCAGTCAAACCCATTATACGAGATCGTCAAAAACAAGTCAGTTGCTGCTACAAACAGTTGGAGTATACATCACCGTACACAACAACAACAAGTAACGGAAACTCGACCTGCAGAAGATGGAAGGTAACTTCCGAAAGTGCTCCAGTTAATTTTATATACAATATTTTAACAAAGTTGAGGACGACGGCACCTACCAAAGGTACAATTTAGTTTTTAACTTTCATCATATGACTTCACCTCAACGGAATTGGATATGAATTTTACTAGTATTGAACTATTTATCTACCTATTTACTTCTATCCTCTATCTTTTTATACTTTAATGAAGTCATTATAATTATGCATTCTGCAAAATAATTATAAAATAGATAGGCTAAATGAAGAGCAATGATCTGCATTCTCAACTAACATAGACATTATACGAGTTAATATAATAATGCAAATTAAAATGTTAATTTCTTCAAGAAGGTGGGAAATATAAACCATACTTCATTAACACTTTTTTTAAATTATAAATTCCGAATTGTTTCTTGAGAGCTCACTTAGAAGCAATTATAAATTCAATTTCTCAATAAATGACAATCTAATTTTCTTAAGATACTCATTAATCCGTAGAGTTAAATTTGAAATTAATTGACTAATTGGAAGAGACTAATTGAAATGATTGGACGAGGTCACGGAAGTAGGTGGTGTTAACAGCTTGGAACTGTATAATCACTTTAATTGTTCTCGTGACAATGAAGTATTTATACACGTCAAGACGTGATAAGTATCTTGGTGTCAATTTCTTTATACAGAACCATTTAAAAACTCCTATTAACCTGAATAAATACCTACCTTAATTATCTTCAACACATAAAGAGAATAAACCTTCTTAGTTTGATTTACTCATTTGTAATTATTGCAAAATGCGAGGTTGGAAAGTGGTTTTTACCGAGCGATAGCGAGATTATGTAAACACTTCACAAACGTGCGTTGTACAGCCTTTGAAAAAAAATGATGGCGCAATTCTTGATAAGAGTTTTGAAGAGCGATTCACACCAGTACGTTGTCATACATACTGACTAGTTTGAGTATAAAGCTGATGGCGTAGGCCTAAGTCTCTCCCCATGCAATATTTGTATCACTCGCTTCAGTGGAGTAGTCGGTAAGACCTTTTCTTCCGACGATGCGGGCCCCCGTTCGACCCTGGCCAGGAATATAATTTTTTAAAATTACGTCCTTAATTTTCATAATGCCTACATGTTACCAGCCTTCGTTACCCGTATGTAAATATATTTGTATATATAGTGAAATAAATTATTTAGAAGAAACAACTCATATATAATGAATAATGATTATAACGTCTCATTACTTTGTTTACAAAACACAACTTACTTACTCACTGGCACTATCGAACCCGTAGGTTCATGGCCGAGCGGACATAAGCTCTCCATACATCCCTATCCCGAGCCAATGCTTTCCAATCATTCCCTGTATAATCCACCTCCCCCAAATCATAGTTAATGTTATTCTCCCACCTCATTCTTGGTCTACCAACTGGGCGTTTTCCCTCTGGCTTTCCTACAAGAAGCCTCCATGCAAGTCTTTCACTCCCCATACGTGCAACATGTCCTGCCCATCGCAGTCTACGAGACTTAGCTGTTCTTATTATATCTGGCTTCCTATAAAGACCATGTAGTTCATTGTTAAGTAGTCTTCTCCATTCACCTGTCTGTTCATCTCTCTTTGGTCCAAAAATTTTCCTAAGTACCTTATTCTCAAATACTCGCAATCTCTTTTCCTCTCTTAAAGTAAGAGTCCATGTTTCGCAACCATATAATATAACTGGCAGAATAATAGTTTTATATATTTTCAGTTTAACTTTTTTGAAAGGAGTTGGGACATCAAGAGTCTCTGCAATGCATAATAGCACGCATTTCCAGAATTGAGCCTATGTTTAATTTCTTTGTGCATCTCATTCCTATTTGTGATTATTGTTCCTAGGTATTTGAATTCAGCCACTTCCTCAAAATTTCCCTCATTTGTCATTAGCTGTCCATTTCCATTATTTAATGACAAAACACAAGGCATTAAAAATTATTTATTTCCCCTACTAATACAAAACGCGTTTAATGAATTTAAATTAAGTAAAGATAATATCTAATTTCATTACACAAGTAAGTCCTGGAGTATTGCATCGCTTCATACAGACAACTAGCAGTGATGGTTGTGGTCTAGTGGAGGGAGCTTCTGTTTTCCGTGTATAAGGTCGGGAGTTCGCCCCCCTCTGTCATCTTTTTTTTTTCTCTCCCTCTCTCTCGTCCTTTTTTCAATTAATTTTCTTTTTTGTTTCATTTGTTTTGCTTTGTTTCATTTTCAATATTTACCGCACTACTTATTTACGGGAAATTATTTTTCATTGCACCAAACACAACGAAATAAAATGGATTTTAGTTTCTCAAATAATTGTATTCTTGTGAAGCAAATAGCTCATCTCTGATCATGCGCAGTGACTTCGTTCTGAGACTTGAAAATTATGTGTGCGCCATCAATTATTTCAAAGGCTGTACATTATTTTTTGCGCGATGGTGTTTTAAAAATAATACATATATAGTGTTCTGCCCAACAGCGGTCCTTCACTGCAAACTCAGCATTATCCTCTCTTTCCTAACAAAGTGTTCCTTTTTGAATCCGCGTACAAACCATTTATTTTAATATTGCCTATCATCTGATCTGCCTCTAACTTTCTTTTCGTTCAACATTACTTCTAGGGCATCCGTCAGCAGGCAGTTTCTTCTTAGCCAGTGGCCAATTCAATTTATTTTCCTGTTCTTTATAGGTTCCAGCATTGTTCTTCCTCCACACACTCTGTCTAGCACATCTTAATTTTTTTATTTTGTCTCTCCATTTTACGTTCCATTCTACTCCAAATCCACATCTCAATAGCTTCCAGTCGCTTTTTCTCATTCCGTCGTAATGTCCAAGTTTCTGTACCAAACAATGCTACACTCCACACAAAGCACTTCACTAGTCTCTTCTGTAATCATAATAGTAACATAATAACACATTTGTTGGAAATATCTGCGTCCATTATAAACAACTGATTAACGTTAACAGCGTGGGCAATGTTTATTAGTTGAAACTATAGGAGGCCGTGACACCAATCAGTGATAAAATGGCGGCAAGTATATATTTATTGTTTTATATTGTATCAAATAAATTTCAGTTAATATAAAATGCAGTGATTTGTTTCATATAGTCTGATATGTATTAACACAACCTTTTGGATATTTTTTGTATAAGCATGATATATACATAGAGGGCAGTGGTTTTACTTCCCACAACTGGTTTGTAATATATAATATTACAGTAAGTTATTTTATTACAGTATAGTTATTTAGGTTGGTAACCGCAAATGTAGGAAGTTGAACTTTCAATCAGGTCGCCATTGCTGTAAGTACGACAGAACGCACTATCGCACAAAAAATTAATATAAGCCATACTGTAACTTATTATAGGATATATTCTCATGTTGCAAGATGTAAAAGTAAAGTAGTCCCACTACAGGCCTCAGGAGGCCCTTGGGGTAGCAGGAGGTTAAGGCTCCCACTTTTTCTAGACAATCGGCACTTGATGTCAGCCGGGTTGTCAGCCCTGCGTGACGACCACCTTTACCCCAGAACAAGCGTCTGGTATTCATTTACGTTAGAGGCTGAGTCGATCCCAGGGCCATAGTGCCGCCAGTGACTGATTTTATTTAATTCGCTCAGGATTGTGGAAATACAATAAATTGTATTCTTCTATAGAACTATTCAATAGAATATGTCGAATTTTAACTAAAACATGTCGCTGTTCTATTTATTGTATTTACACATCATTAGTCATTAGGAGTTAAACACACATAGACTGAATTGTTTATAAAATTTCAATGATATTTAGGCCTATAACATTGGTAAAGGTTTTATAGAGACTACTAAAATAGTAAAATGAAAATAAACACTCTACTCGTATTAGGCGTAATGCCAGGTTCGGGGGAAGAGATGAACCTTTTAATATTCAAGTTATGTGATATGCAAGGATCCCGGCTGACCATGCGAGTCTTACAGGGACAGTTGAAGTTAAATGGAACCAAATGCATGACATGGGTATTAAGACGTGTTGGATAGAAATGTTCAGCAGCGGAAAACGTTTTAAACCACGAGAAAAAAAAAAAAAAAAAACTGTCTAGCCTCCAGTTCGTCCATCGCGAACCTCACATTGAGTGATCAAGACACGCACTCGGGACCCAGATGTGGAAGGAGCTACAGAGCCATTTACATAATGTGAATAAATGCTAATTATTTTTAAGAGTTATTGATAAGTTCTGAAACTGTCGTTAAGATTATGGATCCAGTACCGTGATAAATGGACAGTAGACCCCTATTGTCATGGATATTGAGTCTAAATATTATCTAGGCCCTATATACACAGAAAAACGATGGACCAAACTATACAAGAGTTGAATATTCCAATTGTGAAGGAAAATTTCCGAAATCATGTACTATTAAATCGCACTGTCTAATTCTCCTATTTAAGATCCTAGATACCTCGATTCCCAATTATTTATCATCCCGTTTCCAGTATCTATCCTCAAACCATAACTTAAACACAAGATCACAACATAGTCTCTTGCTTAATATACCGCAACATAGGACATCACATCACTCCATGTCATATACCATCTCCACTTCTCGCAACTGGAATTTCCTACCACAAGAAATAAGGGGCTGCCGGACATTGGCATCTTTTAAAAGAAATCTAAATTTATATTTGCTCTAAACTCGACTTCATTATTATCCAGTGTAAGGTAGGCCCCTATATATATTAATTGGTGTTTTCTCGTATAATGTATCATATTTATATAATAATAATAATAACAATAATAATAACAATAATAATTATTATTATTAATATTATTATTACATAATTATTGTTATTACCCTATAAAATGTTGTTTGTACATGACATTTACATTGCTACATTATTGTATCTTTAACTGTTTATAATTAGTATAGTGTATATCTATATTTGTCAAATATTTATTTGTATTTGTGCTCGTTGAGTGGAAGAGAGGGCCTTATGGCCTTAACTCTGCCAGAATAAATAAAGTATTATTATTATTAAATTGAGGCAGACACTGGCCCTTTAAAAAATATATATATAATGAGTAAATACACAAGCAAGTTTCCAGAAACATGTAAATATAATAGATTTCTAAAATTGTATTGTAAGCCCATGTTTTCCCTTTGCAGAGATTTAGGCGCTCTCCTCCTACAGGGAAGATTTTGAACCATACTAATTTAGTTACACTTGTTTTCTTATACATGTCATTTTGAGTGGTTCGTGGTCAGCGTTCGCCTCATAGTGACATCTAGGAAACCAAGGTAGTACTAGGACGGAAAAATTTGGTAAATTTTGCTTAGAGGCCTTTTTCATTGTGACTTAAGGATTTTTTACGAGCCTGAAAATCTTCAGACTCGGGACCCACGGCTTAAAGTCCCTCCCGGAGGACTTGTTCCTTGGGTTTTTCCGTCCTAAATAATCCATCGACCCCGGCCGGGTTTGAACCCGCGAACCTCGAGACCAGAAGCAAGGAGCGTAACCACAAGTCCACCGCGGCCGATTTCTAAAAACTTCAACAAAACTAAATATAAATAGTGGCATGAAAGAAAAAAATAGCAAATTATTTGTATAAATGTGGAACAATCTATTGTTCATTAATTTGTTATTTAACATGTAGCATTACACACACACACACACACACACACACACACACACACACACACATATATATATATATATATATATATATATATTGTAATGGAGCCTGCTGGAAATAAATGAGTTTAAAAAATACATACCGGTATATATATAATTATACATTCTTCTTGATATGCGCTGTTCATCCATTCCTATTTCAAACAACAAAACTTTATACAACTTAGATTTTGCAGATGATCAATTGTTAATTGCACAATATTATGAAGATTTAGAATATTTGACTAGAAAAGTAATAGAAGAATATGAAAAATGGGGTTAAATTTAAACATGAAAATTTAATTTTGGAGACTGGAGAATCAATAAAATCTTGTAGTGAGATCACATATTTAGGAATTAAAATAAATAAAAATGGGAGTTATGAAGAGGAAATAAGAAATATAAATAATAAAGGAAAATTTGCAATTGCTTGACTCAATGGATTACTGTGCAATAAAAATATAAGTAATAAAAATAAAATTAATATATATCATACAATTGTTAAAAGCATCATTACTTATGGAGCAGAACTTTGGCCATTAACAACAAAAACAAATAAGTACCTTTTGGCAACGGAAATGGATTTAATACGAAGGGCCGCAAGAATTTCAAGAAGAGAAAAAATTAGGAACTCAGTTATAAGGGAGAAAATGAAGATTGAAGACACAATTTTAGATTATATTAAAACTCAGCAATTAAGGTGGTACGGACATGTCCAGAGGATCAACTACCAAAATCTGTTTTGGAATGGAAACCTGAGGGAAGACGAAGCAGAGGAAGACCTAAAACTCCTGGAGTCAGGGAATATGTTTATATATGAAGGAGAAACATCTACAACCAGGAGGTTGGATGGACCGACAACATTGGCTATTAGGAATCGGACGATGTCAAAGACATTAATAAACTGATGATCTTATCTTATCTTTATATTATCTCTGTGATTAACTCTTGTTGATGTGAGGTCAGCAGCCAGCTGGTAGGCCAAGGCCTTCTAGGCCCGTCCCACCATGGAGTTTATATATATATAGGCCTATATATATATATATATATATATATATATATATATATATATATTATGTGAAGGCCTACCGATACCGATAAACATGTTTTCGTAGGAGGCTTTCAACCCATGACATACTAGGTGTATATAATCTTAAAATAATTAGAATATTAGAATATATTTAAATATCTTGGGTATTATCTCTCTATCTGGAATGAAAAGGATATGTCCGAAAAAATTACTAGTTATAATAAAAGTTTGGGAATTATTAATCAAGTTATGAAACCATCGCTTGTACAAAAAAAAAAATACGTTTATATAACACTTTGGCTAGACCAGTGTTGACCTATAGTAGTGAAGCATGGACACTAAAAAGACAACATGAAAGCAGAATAACAGCTTGTGAAATGAGATTAATGCGCAGAACAGCGGGTTACACCAGATGGGATCGGAAAAGGAACACCGATATCTTAAGGGAATTGAAGACTACGCCAATTTTGGAATATATTAAACAGTACCAACTAAATTGGAAACACCATCTTGAAAGAATGAGTTCAAATCGGATCCCCAAAGCTGTTTATAATTATATACCAAGAGGACGAAGATCTCAGGGCTGTCCTATGAAACACTAAAGGGGAAATTTTCTATAGGATCTTAGCAGGCCTTGGCCTAATACTTGGAAGGATGAAGGAGAAGAAAGATAATTAGAATATAAAGTAATTTAAAAATAATTTCGATATTGTATATTAGGGACCGAAGGTAGACTGGTCTGATTTTACCATCTATCAAACTAAAGAGAAACTGTGCAGAGTTTCTGTCTGTTTTATTATAGGTCTAGTGATAACTTTATTAAGAGTTTTGATAAACGTGACCTGATGTTTAAGGAGAATGATTGTTCGCTATTGTCTTATAGTTGAAATGTGCCAGATGTATTTTTAACATAAATTTGGTACACTTCGCATAATAAGATATTAGGCCTATTCGCTCGGCCATGGTTTGTAAATAATTGCAAGCAATTAATGAGAGGGGAAAGATTTCTGCGAAAGAAAGCTCAGAAGAATGAACAAGAAAAGCTTCTGAAATAATAAAAACATTCGTCATTGAGGACTAACCAAATTTAAACATGGTTAACTAATAACTAAGTACATCTAACAAATTCGAATGTATTCTGGTTTAGAATATTTTAACAAAACTTAATACAAAAACATAGACTCTCGGATTCAGTTACTCGTTGTATTCAATTGAAGATAGTTAATATTCTATATCTTCACACGTAGAAATACATTATATAATGGAAATGGACAGCTAATGACAAATGAGGAAAATTTTGAGGAAGTAACTGAATTCAAATACCTAGGAACAATAATCACAAATAGGAATGAGTTGCACAAAAAATTAAACATAGGCTCAATTCTGGAAATGCGTGCTATATTGCATTACAGGGATTCTTGATGTCCCAACTCCTTTCAAAAAACGTAAAACTGAAAATATATAAAACTATTATTCTACCAGTTATATTATATGGGTGTGAAACATGGACTCTTACTTTAAGGGAGGAAAGGAGATTACAAGTATTCGAGAATAAAGTACTTAGGAAAATTTTTGGACCAAAGAGAGATGAACAAACAGGTGAATGGAGAAGACTAGATAACAGTGAACTACATGGTCTTTATATGAAGCCAGATATAGGCCTAATAAGAACAGTTAAGTCTCGTAGACTGCGATGGACAGGACATGTTGCATGTATAGGGAATGAAAGACTTGCATGGAAACTTCTTGTAGGAAAGCCAGAGGGAAAACGCCCAGTTGGTAGACCAAGAATGAGGTGGGAGAATAATATTAGCTATGATTTGAGGGAAGTAGATTATACAGGGAATGATTTGAAAGCATTAGCTCAGGATAGGGATATATGGAGAGCTTATGTCCGCTCGGCCATGAACCTACGGGTTCGATAGTGCTAGTGAGTAAATAAGTAAGATTCAAAATAGTTCTTGGGACTGCCAAATAATTTTTAACTTTTGTTTTTCTTGTATTGATTCGTCAATGTAATGAATGTACCTAATAATCTACATTTATGTAAGTCATGTGTTTGAAGAAAGTAGATCGGCGGTGAGGAATGATATTTTAATAACGTTAATTTTCAGTGTATTATAGTTGTTCTACGTAAATCTGCTGGCGGTAACACATGATGCTAGTTATCACACATTTCCGCGGGAACCGGTTCAGTGTGTGAACCCCTTATCCAGCCATCTATTGTACTTCCTCACATGTATCCACCCGTGGTCCCTGTGCCACGTCCTCAACACACACACATGCCACTTCACACTACCATAGGCTTACGGTCAAATTACATACGTAGTATTATTTGAGATTTTGTTAAATATCAATTTTACTAGTATTTCAATTCTATGACATATTTCATCGTCATCGTCAAACTTCACGGATTAGGTATTTGCCTGTTCCGATATCACATCTGTTCAGCCCAGCGCTTTCTTGATCTTCCTACAGGTCTTCGTCCTCCAGGATTATACATCAGTGCCATTTTTGGTATCCTATCCTCTGTCATTCTTTGCAGATGTTCTATCCAATTGTTCATGTGTGTTTTTATTTGTTGAAGAAGTGGTTGTACTTTTAGTTCATCTCTAATATTCTCATTTCTAATATGTTCTTTTCTTGTACAACCTTTCACAGCCCGTAGCAATCTCATTTCGGCTGCATGAATTTTACTTTTTTCTTTTCCCTTCAGGACCATACATCGCCAATGGTAATGTCATCTTTGAGTAAAATCTTAGCTGCGTATCCTTTCTTACTTTGTTCCTCAGTGTTCATCTGATTGTTCCACAAATAAGTTGAAATTTCTGCATTTTCTTATCTATATCTTCATAAGTTATATCGCAGTCCAAATACTGGAAGTGTGAAACCTGTTCCAACACTTTTTATCTTCTATTAGCCTACTATTTTTGTTCTTACTGGATATTTTCCATGGTACGCCATTACTTTAGTTTTTAATTTTGAAATTATAATGCATTTCTTACATGTACTATTTAACTGATAGACTGCTTTTTGTAGCCTGTCTTCTCTATAAAAAAATTAGTAACCTAGTACATAATCTGCAAAATATAATGCAGTCAATGTTCTATTTAGTCTAATTTTGAATCCCTTATGAACTACTTGTTTCCATTCATCAAGAATGTCGTCTAAATATATGTTAAAAAGTGTTGGGGAAACGCTACACCTGTTTAAACCAAAGTTAGTTCTAATTTCTTCTGTTAATTTTAAGGTCATTTATAATAAAACGCAGTGGTGCTTACCCTATAAAAAGTCCAACTCTCGGACTCAGTTATTATTTGTAGCAAAAACTCCTGGAAGTAAATTGAATGATATTTCAACGCATGAAGAGTAGGCCTCTAACCCATCCGCTTTGCCTATTTCTGTCATATTTAACTTGCATTAAAAGCCACTATTGGAATCAAACTGAATCGTGTCCACATCAAAATACTGACTTTAGATTACCTCCCACAAATTTATCAAAATGGACAAGAGATAATATCGAAAATAAGCTCCTCATTTCATAGTATTTCGAGAGATATGGAATCGTACGATAGTTTTCACATATCTTGTCATTAGTTCCATTTTCTGTAAGCCACTGTCCATTTTTTTATAACTGATTTTGACTGTGGTCTTTCATCATTTAATATTTTACACTAAACAGCAAATGGTCTACAATTTGATCGCTATTGGAGAATGGGAAATTAGGGTTCTGAATTATCTTACACCTGTGTTGGTAGCCTTCGAACGACAAATTGAGGATTTGCTTTGTAAATTCACAAATAACATTTACACTGTACACATACCACACATATAAATAACTACTTTTAAGACCTCAGAAAAACAGTTACTATTTACAATATTTTTTTCCAAAATCTAAAATAATATCAACACATATAATGTAACTTATAAATTTTTAAATAAATTGAACACTTTTCTAAATTATACACACATACATATAGGCTATATCACACAGCTTTTCCTCGGTTTTTTTTTCATCCCTCCCTGAGTATTTAAAATTCTTAAAATCCTAAACACCAAAGTTATTTCCAAATTTTCTCAACTTTTTTTCTCAGACATTAAACTTTCCTCTCCATGTCCGGACACACACTAATATATTTTAATCACAAACATAATTTTATTTTTAAAACATTCACAACTTAAATTGAAATTAAACCGAAGAGGGCATTGGATAAGTCCCTAAAGCAGAAAGATCAGGGCTTGCCCTGCATCTTAATTACAAACACTCATGACCTTACGTTGCTATGTACGGTAACCATAGTTATGTAATAAAATTGCTTGTGAAGTGCATTTTGAATTTGAACCTATATCTGATGTTCCCTATCAAGGAAAAAGAAGAAAATGAAGATGTCAGTTGATTTGATTATGATGAATTAGTAAAGAGAAAAGTTTGAAAGGGGATAGCCACTCCTCCGACAGGATATGTCACATTTTTTTATCAGTTTTCAGGAAAATAATAATTATTATACAAGTCGTTCTTGTTTATATTTCCATGTGGATGCGCGTGCATCGTGCGATAGCCCATCTTAATAATAAAGCTGTCGCAACATTTAAATATATTGGACACATTTCATTATATTCTTAAGATATCATCACATTCACACTGCACGCCTGTGAAGATTGTGTTTGGTGATTTCCATGTCTGAGCTGCCGCACCGTCTTGTAAAACTTACATCGAACTTCACCGTCTCACATCACAGCAACTCCGCCCGTGAAAGTTTACCTCAATACACACATCACCTAACTATTTACCCAGCTCAGGTGGTAGCGACCGATCAATGTAACTGGGATATGTTCCTGGTATTTGAGTGTCAGGTCCTGGGTTGGAATTTCATTATCACGATTCATTTAATCATTAAGTTGTTCAAACATAGTCAACTGATTAAACCCAGAGATTCTTGACGTATTATGAAATTAGACGTATTAACTTTTAAAAATAAAAACGAAGTAATATGAAACACACAATCTGCTGGATGCACAACTAGAAGATTCTATCATTCGAGAAGTCAGTAGGATAATTGATAACAATAAAAAAAAACTTTTAACAGTGACTTATGTTAAACATGTTTTTCATCAATGAACCTACCTTATTGTAAGATATCTTAGTACATTTTGTATTATTATTTTTTTTCAAATGCCCCAGGTCGTCATTATAAACACGAAAAAACCGGTAGCGCTTCTCAACCAATCAGAGCTCAAGTAGCCTCGCGTAGCTACTTGACAGAAAACAGCTGCTCAACGACGCGAAATTCAACGAAATAAATAAGAAAAACATTTACAAATTAACAAAACTGAACATAGCAAATCAGAAAAGCAAATGAATAACTAATCAAAATCAACCGCTGCCGGGTACTTACTTCTGATGGTCAACAGCCATCCATCAGCACCACGATTAACTACTACTACTACTGACTAACTAGTCGGGACAAATTGACTATGTCTTGGAACCCGGTGCTCAATATCACCAGTGGGCCGAAGAAATGCTCACCACCTGCTATTCTAATACCTGGTCGCAGGGCTTTTCACTCTGCTCAAAAGTCAAAAGTGAATTGTCCTGCGACCTACGTGAACAGTTGGTGAACAATTCTTCGATCCACTGAGAGTGGATCCCGGGTTCCAAGACATAAAGTCCATTTTCCCCAGATTGTCTTATTTGATTTTAATTTTGATAGCGTGTGCATTGTATGAGTGAATGGATACTCGATGGCTGTTGACAAGTTCGCAGCAAGCGCCGTGTGATGAACTCAGAGATGTGATTTGGGGGGTAAGTTGATCTGAAGGTAAAAGCCTTAAGGAACTTGGTTAGTCCTTTTATTTTGTAAGTATTCGATTAATTATTGGATATTTAGTTTTATTGCTAATGCTGATGCGGCGGACTTTTTTGGTTTATTTCAGCATTTGCTCATGTACCAAGGGAAACCGCAAAAACCCTGGTCCAAATAGTTGGTCCCGGGACCTAGTCAAGTCAAATTTGACTGTATTTGATCGAAAGTGGCCATAAGAAGAGGAGCGGTAACTACACTTTATTTTCAAAATATACATAAACAATTTTTTTTACAATGTGTGAATTGAGTAAAACATTTTACAATTTGTGTAAATTTTGAATTTTTATAACTTTAATTTATTTTCATTGTCTCTAAAAGTTCATTATTTTCTTGATTTTGTTTCACTTTTTCACTTCTTGTTGTTTAGGGTGGACCTCTTTTGATTAGCGTTGCATATAGCTATCCGCTTCTCCGCTACTGTTGCCTAGTTCATGATTTTGGATGTTGTTTTCCTGAAAAATAGAGAATATTTTTAAGCGGATTAAACATGGCTCATCTAATGGAGATTGGCATTAAATATCAACAAATGTCAAGCCGTCCTCTATTCCAAGTGTACATTACATTTTCGAACATTGCCACCCGATCTAGAGCTCTACAACCAACAAATTAGTTGAAAAAACGAAGCTAAATAACTAGGAGTATGGTTCGATAAAAAAACTCCTATTCAAGAAGCACATAGATTGTGCCAGAGGTAAAGCTTGTGGCAAATTAAAATACCTCTATCACAGTCTAAATCATAAGAGCCGACTCGAAATGAGAACCAGACTTACGATTTACAAAACATTGCTCAGACCCACCTTAACATACGTTTGCCCAATCTGGAGCCATGCGGCAAAAAAGAAAAAAAAAATACAAAAATTACAATTTTACCAAAACAAAATAGTATATGGTAACAAAACTACCCCGCGTCACCCCAGTGCGAACCTTGCACAAGGAA
>JASPKZ010008007.1:62500-208510 GCA_030220185.1 Diploptera punctata
TTCCATTACAAGAAAACAAAAATTAGGCCTACACCTGGTAGAGCGTTGAAAATGTTCCCACACAAATTTCACCTTTAAGGTAAATGACCTGATTATGCTGATTAAAGATATTTCGACATTACGTTTTTTTATTCAAATCTTACATGCAAGTTTAGTTTCGATAAAACAAACATGGCGTCGCTGAAGTGATTATAAAATTTCGACATGAGGTGAACCCTCGCTTATAATGAACGGATTCTGCTGAATTTTAGAAAATATCTCTCCTTGTTTGTTTCAACAGCATGTTAGACCTACCTAGTTTTGTTGCAGAAAAACCTAATTACCCGCTAGAACAAATTGAATTATCGCTTCAGGTTAACCCCCACCCCTAATAATCCGATCTTGCTGATTAACAACTCGACTGTAATTTTCTTAATTTATTGCTATGTTTCGAGTTTGGTTCCGGCATCATAAATTATCTTAAAACGAAACAAAATAACAAATGCTTTGATGAGAAATGTTCCGACATTGTAAAATAAATAAAAAAATCTACCAAAAAATGAATTGATTACACGAGCCTAATTATGTAAATTTAGAACATTTGAGTAAAACATCAGGCGGGTTTTTAAAGAATAAAATGAGTTAACATTTGAGAGAGAAGAATGATATCTCCAATTGAATAAAAAAATAGTAACGTCAGATAATTATATCAGTGAATTAGGATTGCTAAAAAAAAGTTTTATACTAGGCCAAATATAATTAACTATAGAACGACAGCATTGCTGTCGAAAAGCATAGACCGTTTTTAAATTTAATAATTGGTTCATGGGACTAACATAATAGAGGCCTACTGTTTATTAACGAAATCAGATGATCCACTAAGAAGATCCTATAAATATATATTTAATTAAATAACCCATTGGCACTATCGAATCCAGAAGTTCATGTGTGAACGATATAAGCTCTCCATTATTCCCTATCCTGATCTAATGTTTTCAATCATCCCCTGATTAATTACCTCCATCAAATCATGGTTAATGATATTCTCCCATCACATTCTTGGCCTACCTACTAGGCGGTTTCCCTCTGGCTTTCCTACAAGGTCTTTGCTTGGCCCTCATACATTTCCCATTAACGTTTTTTTGCACTTTACTAGTCTTAAACTATTCTTATTGCATCTATTATCCCTTAAATAAAATGTAGCTTACCGTTAAGTGATCTTCTTCATCATTCACCTGTTTGTTTATCGCTCTTTGGTCTAAAATTGTTACTAAAACCTTTATTCTCAAATATTCTTAATATTTTCTCCTTCCTTAAAGTAAGATTCCATGTTTCTTATTCACATAATGTAACTAAAAGAAGTTATGTATATACAATTTAATTTGTAGGTATTTTTTAGAGAATTTGAAATGAGAAGGGTCCGTGTAATTTGCAATAACATGTGTTTCCTATAATGCGCCCTTTTTAAATTTATTTCTGTACCTCATTGATATTTGTAATTATTTTTTTCTAGTTGTTTGAATCCAGTCACCTCCTTAAAATTTTCCTTATTTTTCATTAACTCTTCATATCCATTACATATTTCTAAGAGAGACAAACATTTAATTTGACCGATATTTACTTCCAGTCCCAATTTCTTAATATTACTAAATATAATATGTGTGCAGGCCTTTCTTGTAGTATTTCCTCGCTAATATTTCATCATTGTTTGCAACAATATGGAAGACAATAATAATAATAATGATGATGATGATGATGATGATGATCATCATAGTACATTCACGAATTTAGGCCATTTGTTGACCTGTTTCGACCTCAAGAGAAACACCATCCAAAAGTCTTTTGAGTGGACGTCCTGTCTTCTTCTTCCTGCAGGTTGATATCTTAACATTTGTTTGGGTATTCTGTGATCTTCCATTCGATGAACATGTTGCATCCATCTTGACTTATAATCAGAAATTTTGTTTTCTAAAGGTTCCAAGTGTAATTCTTCTAAGATGTCTTTATTTTTTTTGTGATCTAGTAGTGTGTATCCTGCAGTCCTCCGAAGGTATCTCATTTCAGCAGATCTAAGTCTCTGTATATCCTTCTGTTTCAACGTCCATACTTCGCTACCATACAAAAGAGTTGGAAGAGACAGTGTTTTATACACTTTTAATCTTGAATGCTTTTTGGACTGTGACTTGAAGATAGAATTTATTAACCCTAA
This sequence comes from Diploptera punctata, assembly GCA_030220185.1. NCBI lineage: Eukaryota > Metazoa > Arthropoda > Insecta > Blattodea > Blaberidae > Diploptera > Diploptera punctata. Next base: position 64,689 of record JASPKZ010008007.1, read on the forward strand.
AATTCTTAAAAATTTAGATGTTTTTGCATTTACATCCTTTTCTTCTTCATATGAGATATTGCATCCTAGATATGTAAAATTATTCAGCTGCTCCAAAATTTTATTGTCCAGTACAATTTTACTGCTGACAGGATCTACACTTTGAAATGCCATCATTTTTGTTTTTTCTGTAGATATCTTCAAACCATATTCTTCTGTAATTTTGTTAAGTTCATACAGACCTTTCTGTAGATTATCTTCTGAATTTGCTATTATTATTTGGTCATCTGCAAACAATAGGGTGTTTAATTTCCTATTTTCTGATATTCTTATTCCAAATTTATATGTCTTGTTCCAGCAATAATAATAATAATCTATCTATCTATCTATCTTCGGGTTTTTACAGCTGTTGCCGTCTTCCCGTGCCAAACCTCCAAAGCCTACGGTTTTGGGCATCTTCGATGCTTAGCCCTCTAGCTTACATTACTGTCTTCATGTTATCCTTCCATGTTAACCTTGGTCTCCCTCTTTTCTTCTTTCTGTTCGGATGCCATTCATATAGTTGCTTCGGCCATCGCTCATCTTCCATTCTTAAGACATGTCTTAACCACTTTAATTTCTTCTCCTCAATTCTTTCAATTATGCTTTCTTCTGCTTCCATTATGTTTCTATCTGGTCTTGAGAATGACAGCTTGGCTGTAGAAACTTGTTGACCATTTTAAAACATTAATTGGTGAAATGGGCATATTGACTACATATATATTTTAATATTATATCACCAAGAAGATCACTTGTGTATTAAATTATGTTTCTAATTTCCTTATTTGTAATAACAATAATAATAATAATAATAATAATAGCTTTATTTTACCTGGGAGACCTAAGGCCTCAAGACCTTGTCTACCACTCAACCTGATTAAAAAATACAAAAAATATTCTTACATCTAAATTATAATAAACATAAATACAAATGGTAGCCTACGCTTGTACAATATAATTATTATTTACAAAATATTTTAATCTAGAGCTAACGATTGAAATGTAAAATATTATTTAACAACATGTATTTGTATAAGCGTAACTTAAAAGCTCCAAGTGTGCGGCAACTTCTGTGATATCTTGAGGAAGGAAATTCCAGGAGCGGGAAGAGGCTAATGTGAAAGAAGTAAAATAAGGGGAAGTACTATGAAGAGGGATTGTTAGCAGACAGATACTAGGAGGCCAAGGAAAAGATGATGAACCTTTTATAACTTTTCTTGTTATTGTTTGTTCTCTCCAGTCATTGTTGGCTAATGACAAGTGTCAAACGCCACTGCATTTCAATAAATAAATATTTCCCCATCAACGCCTACCGTCTAATAATAGAATGTATCAAAAGCTTATCAGTATCATTGGAATGTTCGCCTTCTTTGTCCTCTGAAGATTTTTATGGCATACTATGGCATACTATGGCATACTATAGAACAAAATTAAATAGTAGTAGAGGTAGTGCTCTAACCCATTGTGAATTTCAAAATTATTTGAAAACTATTTGCCTATTCGTGCCCTACTATTTCTTTACTACTTACACACATTCGAAAAAGTCAAACAAAAATGTTATGAATTCCGAAGTTCAGCATGCTCTCTCCTAATTGAATCATATGCCTTCTTGTATTCTACATATTATAGTTGAATTACTGTGCCGTTATATTCCAATTTCTTTTGTAAAATATCACTTAGGCCATATATACTAAAAATCGGATTTATTGTAGATCTATTGCATCTAAATCCACATTGATGAACAACTATTACCACGTCTATATAGGTAGGAAGTTTGAACACTAATATATTTGTTAGTCCTCTCGGTATTCACGTGACCAGCTTGCACGGCTGACCTAACTGGGATCCCAGGTTTGAATCCTGTCGGTTCCTGAGTAGTATTGGTAGTGGGACCATACTGAGATTTTTTTTTATTTCTCGGGTACTCCCGTTTCCCGAATTTCATCCCAAAGACATTCTCAATTCCCTCTTCCTTTCCCTTTATGTCAGGGAAAATAGTTTGATTGGCAATTCAGAGGTATTGAAAATATGTGGTTGTCACAATCTTGGCGGGAGGCCACCAGGTACTGCTAATGACTGCGTGCCTGAAAATTAAAAAAGGGCAGAAGGGTGCAACGGGGAGGAGGGAAGTTGTAGTCCCTCCTCGCGGCCACAAGCCCAATCTAAATATGGCGGTATAGTTCATGGGATTAGAACTTCGTGTGTCGAACCTACACTTACATAACACCTTAGAGTAGACTTTCGTTCCACTCATCTCCGTAACACTGGGATAGCGCAATAGATATTCCAGGTCGCAGTGCTCAGGTCAGTCAACCCTTCCAGTCTCAATAAAGAACTGTAAAAAAATAAATATATTTGTTAGAATTTTGTAGAAAGTTGAAAGTAATGAGATGTGTCTATAGTTGTTACAGTCAGTTTTATCTGCTTTCTTTAATATTGGTACGATAATTGATTGTTTCCATTAATTTGGAAGGTACTTTTCCCCCAAATCATATTAACCTATAAATGTTTCCTTTCCATCAATTTTTCTCACCCTGATTTCATCAGTTTTGCTGGGATTATTTCTGATTCCTCATGCTTTATACATATTTAATTTTTATATCACCATTTCTTCCACAAATGTGCTTGACTCTGTGATTAATACATGTTCTGTCTGTTAATCAACCTCTTCAAAAACTAGTTCTGCATATACATTTAACACTTGATAAATACATTTTCCATATTTTTTAAACACTACTGGAATCTGCTCGTTTTCATTCAGTACAATAAAATACAAATTATAGAATAGCCCTACATAAAAAAAACAGATTTTAGAAGAGAAATGAGAATATAACTCTCTGTAGGCAAACATGAATTATGAGGAAGAAGTTGTGCACTATCTACTGGATATCGGAATTCCTAAAAATGTTAAAATATTTCAAGGAGTAAAAATTCTTATCCCATTTGATCCCACTGTTCCATATTTTAATAATTTTTTTAAACATTCCTACTACAAGGTATATTATTCTTTTGTATATTAGTCACAGCGAAGAGCTTGTAAGTCTCCAAACTTCACTTCAAAGCTAGTTTTTTTTTTTTTTTTCAAGAAATGGCTTCTAACTAAAGGTAAGCACGTTCTTCTCCAAATAATGTTTCAATGACATAATACAGCACAATAACATATAAATAATACTTATGAACTCATTTAAACATGCATAATTACTCATTTTCACTTAACAATGCACAACAATGATCCATTTTTGAACAGTGGGATTGAATGGGGCATTGAAATGACAAGATAAGTGCGCATGTGTTATTTTTAGTTTGAAAATAGAGGAAAATATAGTTGAAGAATATACGGCTATCAGTGAGGCAGATATTTACATTAATCCCCCTGACAATCCATACTAGTCAGATGAGGATTCCGGAGATGAGTGCAAGAATTACATAAATCATCAAAGTGACAACTCACGGAGACTATTTCAGAAGCAACTGTTGAAAAATGTGTTGATGGACAAATTAGTACTCAAGAGATCCAACTGCAAGCCGTTAATGAATCTTCTTACCGAACGTCTAGTGTCACATGTTCCGATATACTGACTTCAGAATCACGTCTTATAAATTTTACACCTTCTAAATGTTAAATAGTAAGAAGAGAAAAAATAGAGAGAGAAATTGGATCCAGAAGGACATAAAATGAAGGAGAGGAGAAAACAAGAAAACTTCCAAGATATTTATATGAAGATCCATCACCAGTACAGCTACTTGAACTTTTCTATGATGACGCAATAGTCTATATGTTAGTCAACTTCACAAATACATATCCCATCAGCGGGGGGGGGGGGGAAATTACTTTCTATGTAACGAAATAAGAGTTGAGAGTCACTTGCCATACTTCTGTTGACAGGATATAATTATCTTCCTACATATAGAATGTGTTGGGAAATCAGTTAAGACTATCACCATTTAGCTGTATCAAAACCAATGTCAAGAGGAAGATGTGAAAAAAGTCACCTAGTATTTGCATGCTTGTGACAATAATAACTTATCACAACATGGCAAATTTTCTAAAGCTTTGCCACTTTGGAATATGCTATCAGGAGATGGCTAAAATTTTTCATTAATGAAAGAATGTTAGGTATTGATGAAAGAATGATAATATATTATGGTAAGCATGGCACCAAACAATGTATGGCAGAAAAACCAATGTGATTTGGATACAAAGTTCGCTGTTTGTGCATACGATTGGGATATTTAGTACCAGCCGAACCCTACCAAGGTACATCAACTGGAAACACTAGATCCGAAATCGGTGTCGCTGAATCTCTAATCCTCGATTTGGTATTGAAATTTCCTGATGAGGATAAACAGGGCTTTGATTTTTACTTCGATTTTTTTTTCATTCCAATGTCTTTGTTAGATGCACTGGAAGAGAAAAGTGATACCAGGATTGGAATAATTCGTTCAAACAGGACAATGGTCGCTCCATTGAAAGATCCGCAGAAATTTAAGAAAGATCCCAGAGGCTCTTATGGTCAAGTTACCGCTATGGATTCTCATATAACACTGATCCGTTATCATGATAATAACATTGTGAGTACAGCTCTAACTGGCAAGTCGATGGGGTACGGTCGAGCTGAGAGAAAACACATTGTAATTGTTACTCCTTCTGCAATTGCCAGTTATAACAACAATTATATGAGACGTGTTGACATGTTAGATGAAAATATAGGGTTATTCAAAAAGAAGGAACAGATTTCAAACATTTATTTCTTCCAAACTATAAAGAATAGAAAAACAATTTCAACGTTCCTGGAAAGATAAAAGTTCAAATTTGACTATTTTATGCATTCGATATGAGCACCGTGTGTCACAGGATAAATATCAAAACGGTGGCTAATTTCTTGCCACACACGATTCAGCTGATCTCTTATTACCGAATTTACAGCTTCAACAATGCGATGTCGTATATTTTCTAAAGTGTAGCATAGGATGGGGGTAAAAACACGGTATTACACGTAAACCCCTCAGACTTGGGAGGCCACCGACGATGAAATTGATCTTCTGCTCCTCCTTTTCCAATCCAACGTCCTGAAATGGTGTTATTCAGGCAATATCCGAGGTGGTAAGAGAAATGCGGCCGTGATCGGAACTTCAAACGTTTCTCTTTCCAGGAACATCGGAATTGTATTTCTATTTTTTATAGTTTGGAAGAAATAAATGTTTGAAGTGTGTTCCTTCTTTTTGAATAGCCGTGTATAGGTAATTATAGAATAAATTTCAGAACTAAGAAGTAGTATTATAAACTCCTCACTTCCCGCTAAATGCTTCTATAAACAACGCTTGATTGCTATATAGACAAACACCACAGTACAATAAACATTCTGCGGATTTCCTAGGCTTTACCATATAAGCATTAAATTGCTGTTTTCAGAAATAGAATATGCGCAACCGCCTGGAAATCCATCGAACAATCTGAAACCAGTACATAAGAGAGTAATGAATGGTGTCCGATAACGACGGTCATGATCATCATGTTGTACGAGGCCCATCCAGAAAGTAAGTTTCTCAATGTTATTTCCTTTAAAGGAAACGTATTTAGCCGGGACAATTGTGCATGCGCAACAGATCTATGACGTATCAATCATATGTCAGCCGGACAGTGGTCCCGTGGCATCAGTAGTGCGGCAGCAGTGGCCTGAAATGGCGGCTCTTATTCGTTCTCCCGCCGCGTGCGAAATTAAGTCTGTGATAAGGTTTCTGAATGCGTAAAACATCGCGCCGATCGAAATTCATCGTCAGATCTGTCAGGTCGACGGACCAGACATCATGAACAAACAGATGGTGCGTCGCTGATGTAGGCTTTTTTCCCAAGGTCGTCAAAGTGTCCATGATGAAGAACGCAGTGGACGACCGTCCCTCATCAATGATGTCCTTGTTGAGCTGGTGCGGCAGCGCATCGTGGAAAACCGTCGGTTCACGATTACGGAGCTCAGCAACCATTTTCCGCAGACATGGCGATCCTTGCTGCATGAAATTGTGACTAAGCACCTGCTGTTCGAGAAATTGTGTGTCAGATGGGTGCCGAGAAACCTGACACCCGAGCAAAAACGAAACGCTTAGCAGAAGCACTGACATTTCTACAGCGTTATCATGATGACGGCGACGAGCTCCTTGACAGGATCGTCACGGGTGATGAAACGTGGATTTCGCACTTTACCCCGGAAACCAAGCAGCAGTCAATGCATTGGCGCCACAGTGCATCTCCGGTCAAGACAAAATTCAAACAGAGTGTGTCGGTGCAGAAAGTGATGTGCACGGTGTTCTGGGACAGGAAGGGCATTCTGCTCATTGACTTCCTGCCCAGAGGCGAAACAGTGAACGCCGATCGTTACTGTGAAACACTGCGGGAATTGCGACGTGCCATTCAAAACAAGAGGCCTGGAATGCTTACTGCAGGTGTTGTGCTGCTCCATGACAAGGCTCGTCCACATACGGCTCGGCGCACAGCAACTATTCTGCGGGAATTCGGGTGGGAGCTGTTTGATCAACCACCATACAGCCCTGATCTTGCTCCTAGCGATTTCCATCTTTTCTTGCATCTAAAGAAATTCCTGTCCTCCAGTCAGCGTTTTGACAACGACGAAGGGTTGAAGACGACTGTCACACACTGGTTCCATTCATAGGCGGCAGACTTCTACGAACCGGGGATACAAAAGTTGATCCCACGATATGACAAGTGCCTAAATTCTGGCGGTACCTATGTTGACAAATAGCTGAAACATTGCTGTATCTGGTGCCAATAAATTTTTTTCAGGTAACTGTGTTTTCTTTATTAAAAATGGAAACTTACTTTCTGGATGAACCTCGTACCTTTCGATAAGGAACTGAGATTTGGGCATTGTAAGAACAGCACTTATCAGTGTAAAAATGCAAAGTACCACTACATGGAAACTGTTTTCTTCAGTTCCACACACACGAAAAAAATAACTAATAATAATAATTGTATTCTGAAACATGTGTAATTTTTGCATTGAAATTGTATTGTGCATTAAACATTTATGTATTAAGTGAACAATAAAACAATAGTTAAATAATTATTTTTCGCAGTCATTATTTTTGTCAACTGCCTGTACTCATTCGTTCCCACTGATCCATTTTCGAATCTTCCACAATTAGGCACTAAATATATAATTGGGATGGTATGAGTGACAATTTTTCTATAGGATTATTTTCTCTTAAACTATAAAATATTTTACAAAAGTTTTAATTGGAAATTAATTTCGGATTAAAATGGGCTATTTTGGGAGGTAATCATAGCCGTGGAACTGGTGTCGTAAATTTGCAGCACATAAAATAAGCTCAAGTGATTATATTTCCACGAGATAACGGAGGAGATCTCCTCGTATGGCCGCCATTATCTAAATACATGCTGCTTTAATAATTGTGTACATTTTTATTGGAGTTGCTAATGTATGAATCAGTTAACATGTTCATATAGTGTAACCTACTACAATATTAAATTGCACATACAGTTTTATTATTTGGTCTTATTTTATTTAACAAAGGTAAGGTCATTAGTCACTCAGAGGAGAGGATCTTGTAAGATACATCAAGTCATTGAGATTGAGATGGGTAGGAGACGTTGAAAGAATGGAAGATGGAAGAATATCAAAACGGCATAACGACATAATAGGAGTAAGAAGGAGAGGAAGACCGAGAAAGAGGTGGCTGCAGGATTTGGAACAGGATCTGAGAAAGATGGGAGTAAGAGGATGGAAGGAGAAAGTACAGGATCGCGAAGAATGGAGGAAAATTGTGAAGGCGGTCAAAACTCACTACGGGTTGTAGTGCCAAATAGGAAGGAAGGATGGTCATTAGACACAATTCAAACCTAGTCGTCAAAAATTCGACAAATTTTGCTCAGAGGTTTCTTTTTTCTGGCTTGATGTTCTTTTGCGTGCCTTATATATACGACAGTGAACCCATGGCTGTAATATACAATGAGTTTCACTCGACTTGCGGCCTCTAGCATGGACACTGCGTGGGCAGCACGACGTGATGACTTGATGGTTCCAATCACTTTTGCGCTATCGGCCGCAGATCGAGTGAAACTCACTGTATATATGAGAGAAAGAGTGAGCGCCTATAGCTACATAATTTGTAAAACCGGACATTGCTTATGGTACCGATATATGAGATTCTAAACAATTATAACATTATTGTATATCCACTTCCCTCAGACGAATCTTTTCAATATTTATTAATTGACTAGCTAATACCCGGCGTGCGCTGCTACGCCTAAATAAATGAAAATAATTGTGCTTTTATGTTTAGTTGAATTAGTAAAAGGAAAAATAATTATAAATTTATATTATATTGCCCGGAAATCTACTTACCCCGATCTACTTGACATAAATGAGCTGAAATATGAAAATTAATGAGTTTTATGTTTAGTTAAATAAGTAACGGCGAAAAGTTATATCGTAATTATTTTTAGATACCCCGTGCTGTTTACCCGGCGTTGTCCGGGAATCTACTCATCCCGAACTTCTTGGCATAAATGAGCAGAAAGACAAAAATGATTAGTTGAATAAGTAAAAAGAAAAATAATTATAAATGTATATCGTAATTATTTTAAGATTCCCGTCCTGATTACCCGGTGTTGCCCCGGAATCTACTTAATAATAATAATAATAATAATAATAATAATAATGATTTATTTTAGCTGGCAGAGTTAAGGCCATAAGGCCTTTTCTTCCACTCAACCAGCGAATAGTAAAATTATACAAAAATTACGTACATATTACAATTTTAAGATATTAAAATACAGACTAAACAAAATACAATGATGATGGATCTAATACTAGCTAATGCTAACAAAAACATAGAATATAATAAAATTAAAATGATATAAAATAAAGTAAGTAGCTTCCTACATGATTATTAATAGAATGCTCTATATAGTTGTTATGTAGTTAATGTTTTCATTGTGTCGAACTTAAGATATCAGTTAATTTGGATTTAAATAATGATAGCGACTGACAGTCCCTGACATGACTGGGAAGTGAGTTCCATGCTCTAGCCGTAGATATTGTGTAAGATTCAGAGTACAGACAGGTCCTGTGTTGTGGTATCAAAAGTAAAGAAGAGTCTTGTGATCTTGTTCCTAAATTGTGATGAGCCGATAAATGTTGAAAACGTGTTGTTAAATAAGTTGGTAAATATGTGTGCAGAATTTGGAATAGTAAGGTATGTGAATGTAAAGTTCTTCTGTCATTTAGGCGTAGCCATGATAAGGCCTGAAATGAAGGAGACACGTGGTCATAACGACGGAGATTGAATATAAATCGAATACACGCATTATGAGCACGCTGTAGTCTGTCAGATAGATCAGTTGTCAGATTAGTCAGTAATATGTCGCAGTAGTCGAAGTGTGGCATTATAAGAGTCTGTACAAGTATTTGTTTTAATTTTGTAGGAAGGAAGTTTTTAAACTCGATCTTCTTGGCAAAATGAGCTAAAAGACAAAATTCCTTGTTGTGAGTTATCCGTAAAAGAATATCCGCCATATGCTGCTATGCTTGCACAGGAATCTACTTATCCCAATCATCTTGGCATCAATGAAAGACAAAAATGGTTATTGTGACTTATTCGTAAGGGATAAATGTATGCTGTCGCGGACTTTTTTCTAGAGCTTTTTGAGATATTCAATTCTGTGTACATTAATTTTGTGTATTTGTTATGGTTTAGGCAGCATAAGCCATTTAAGCGTCCAAAAAGCTATTTTTTTCGCGTTTTCCACTTCAAAATGGTGATTTTTAAGGGTGTAGGAGTTGAGTATCACAACTCTCATATAGCCTATGTTCATCCCGAGAATCTCCTGAACATTTTGCAAAAAGTCCCATCACACTCGGATCAACGGTATGGCCGCGCATAAAGTACAAACAAACATTAATTTTGATATATTAAAGTAGAACAATCACTAATGGTCATGCATTAAACTTTTGATTCGATAAATTTTCAACGGGTAACTCATTTTTAGTAACATCCGTTTTGCGGGTTTTAACATTTTGGGCAGCTGATGAACCAGCTTCTCGTCTACCTTGGAAATATGTGTTCAGCATTTCCTTGTTCAAAGGAAATAGTACTTCTTGGAATTTGAGGTCAAAACTATATAAATTCACTCGTTGAAAGAAACTGAAAAGAAGATGTGAGGAAATGGAACTGGTCTGGTGGCCTTCTATTCAGGAAGTTCCACATCTCATCTTTCTTACTCTAATATAAAAAGCTGTATAGACTGCGGAACATAAGAGTACGATACACATTGTATGAGATTCAAAGACAGTGAACCTTTGACTCTAGGGATATACTTTAGGCCGGGGTTACATGAAGTCAAATCAATCCAATTGTGATTGTTTCCCGATTGTCCGTATAATGATTTTCCAAGTCCGCCGTGCTGGTTTAGGTTGTAGCATGCATTCTTCCTGACTTGAGAACACATGTTCGTTACCCGGCGGGGTTGAAAAATTTAATTGATGAATTAATTCATTTTTTTATTATTTCAGGATTGTTTCTCTTATTTACACAGGTATTCTCAACCATAATATTTTTTTTTTCTTCCGCACTTCCCGGTCTTGCGTGTCTGCTTCTGTCATATTTCTCTTCTTCATGTGGTCTTGAATTCCCTTTGTCCACGTTGGCTTTGGTCTACCACGTTTCCTTTTCCAGGAGGTATCCATTTCAATACTTCTTTGTTTGTTTCAGTGTCCTTCTTCTCATTATATATCCGTACCATCTTAGTTAAATTTATTCAATCTCTTGTACAATATTCTTTTCTACATTCATTATTTCTTTTATCGTATTATTTTTTTATTTTATCTAATTTTGATATTCTTGCCGATCGTCTTAAAAAGTCCATTCATGTGACTAATAATTTATTTCTGTGTTTTCTTCAACGTCGATGTTTCCGCACCATATAATAAAATACTCTTCAAAATTGTGTTATATATTAATATTTTAGTCCCTTGACTAATTGAAATAAAATTAATTGAATTGTAAAAGTTTCAATTTCGGGACCAGGAGGGGTCGTGACGAACAAATTTTAATCCCTAGATTGTGCACCATATTCCTGCATTAAATTGTAAATCCCTCCGCAGTGCATATGTTGAGAAGGAATGTAGTAAGTATTGTTGATAGCGATTCGTCCGGATGGAGACATTAAGCTTGACGGCCGCATTAGTGCTTTTCGACAGGACTGGACTACATGCCGGCACCGGGTTTCACCTTCTCCCTTATGTTTATTATCATCCCTCATACATCACATTGCACACTACACAAGCATATAAACATACACTCATCCTACATTGCTCTGTGTTCTGCACATAATACCAGAATATATCATCTACATATTGGTACATAAATTGAAAATAGATCACATTAACGCCATCTATGCGCCTAACATGGAATTCGAAACACGTAAAAAGGGCATTGGGAGGCATTTGAAACACACATACACACACACACACACACACACACACACATGATTTTCTCTTATTGATGAGTTATTATCCGCTCTTTTTCGATCTACCTTTAGTATTTATCCAAACATATATAATCCAAAGCCCGTCTCATATATCCTTGCCAATTTATTTTAAGTGAAAAATCAAATCTGGGTATTCCGGGCACAGAACAGTTAAGAATGTATATTTCTAGTTTAATAAGCCTACATAGAAAAGTAAAGAATATAATTCCCATTTCAATGGAATAATTAAACGAAACGTCACTAAATAAATTATTGAGCAAAAAAAAACTAAATATTTGGTTATATCAAGGAATTACCATCTACAAAAAAAGATAACCAAAATAGATAAATGTAGATTTGAAAAATAAGGATACATTTAATATACTTGTTTGACTAGTAATATGCAATTAAATGTATACAGAAAACAAATTAGGATTGGTGCAGCAAATTTTGCCCTTCTACCTTTATTGAGGAGCCAGTTGGTACTTAGAAATACTAAATTAAGAATAGTATATCATAAAATATACAGTCAATATGCGCAATTCACCAATTAATAATTAAAATAGTCAACATGTTTCCACAGCCAAGCTGTCATTTTTAAGACTAAATATTGACTAAATATTGCAGTCAATATTTAGTTTTGATAATGACAGCTTGGCTGTTGAAACATGCTGAGTATTTTAATTATTAATTGGTGAATTGGGCATATTGACTGTATAGTTTACACTTTTATCACCAAGAAGATCATTAGTGTATTAAAAAAATATTATAGGGCCTATCAGTATCGTATAAGGCCCATAGTAACGTATGGAGCAGAAACAGGCATTAGCAAAAGGCTGTCCGTTTATTAACGGAAGTTTTTGAGGAAGATGAATATTATCAAAGTGAATGTTAATATCGAATGGAAAACAAGACTATAAATGAATGGATATAGTCGCATTATAAAAATTATGAGGTTAAAGTGTGGATAGAATGAACAAAAAGAGAGGCCTTTACAAAGTTTCAGTTAATCAACTACAAGGAAAAAGATAAAGAGGGAGATCTAAAACCGGCTGTTGGGAAGATGTGTACAACGATATTAGGAATTGTAAATTCGCAAGGTGGAATGAAGCATCTAAGGGCAGAGACGATTGGAGGAGGTGAAGGTCCGCAATGAACTGTTTTTCCACCTATACTAATTGCGAGCTAAGTTCCAGTTGTACTGTACTGTAAACTAACTTGCATAAGATATCACTCCGTATATCGGGGGAACCGTAGCACTATTTTTAACCGACATATGAGTGAATTGTGTACGATAGCAACATTGTTCTTAAGCAAATTCGTATTTTTCGGTAAATAAGACTGAATACTACATAAGATGATACCAATAATTAGGGACTTCCTCCATTTCTTATTTATGATAAAAAAATTATATATGGGAATACCTAATGATATGTTTGTGCTTCCTCATTGATTTCCACAGATGTCCTTTATTTACCGGTACAATTTCATTATGAGAAAAATTTATGTTCTATGCTGACTCACTTGTAAATTCTGGTGTTATTTTCACCACATCCTCAGTGGTTAGTGTGGGATATTTTTTACTAAACTCTTTGAAAATATTCATAAGTAATGCCACGAGTCATTTCCAAATTATCGATAAATTCACGATGTCTCGAAGTGACGAGTGAATTTATCTAGAGAATTTGGAAATCAAGAGTGGCATTTGTTAGGACTATTTAACGAATAAAATTAAGCTCTTTACTCACAAATCATTATTTAAATATAGTTATTTTAAAATATTTACATATTTTATGTAAACGAGATGTTTGAAAACAAATCATAAACGTTTATTATGCTTCATTTGTTCATCATTCAACCAGATCATATTATTTATTGCCAAAGGATCCCAATATTGTGATAATGCAAAAAATGAAGCACATCAAATTGTTTATAACCAACATTAGAAGTTACTAATTCATTTATGATGTCCTATGATGCAAATATATCAAAATAATACGTTTAAGAAAGTATAAACAGTGGTTTCTTTTTATTATGGTATAATCAATTGCTATAATTATTTTTCTGTTATATCTCGCAAGCGTTATCTGGTTACATCCCTGTACTTTGTGTACAATCTGTGACTAATAGTTTATTTCTGTGTTTTTGCCTCAACGTCCATGTTTCCGCATCATATAATAAAATATTCTTCACAATTTTGTTACATAATAATAATTTAGTCCTCTTGATTATATGCTTACTCCAAAAAATATAATTTAATATACCAATAACTTTCTCTGTCTCTATTATTATTTTTTCAATATCTAATTCCGATGATCCATCATTTTGAATTATTGATCCCAAACACTTAAAATTTTGTACTGTTTTAATCTTGATTTTATTTATTTATAATTCCTCGTAAAGATCTGTGCTCATATATAATCTTCTTCTTCTTCCTTTCATATGATAGACCTAGTGGTCTGTTACGGTCTCAATCCAACGTTTGAAGGGTCTGCCCAATGATCTCTTGCCTGGTGGCTGGTAATTTAAGATTTGACGTGGTATTCTTGTACTGCTCATTCTTCTTACGTGAGATTTCCAGTTGTTTCTGTCATATTCCATGACTGATTCTGTTTGTAATTCTTTGAGAATCTCAGAATTTCTTTTATGGTCTGTTCTTGAGTAGCCTGCAGTACGTCTCATAAATTTCATTTCTGCCGCAGTTAGTCTTTGTTCATCTACACTGCAAATTGTCCAGATCTCACTGCCGTAGCATAATAAGGGTCTGTCCAGTGTTTTGTAAATCCTAGTTCGTGTGTGTTGCTGTACTGTGTTTGGCTTGAAAATATTATTTACAATTCCTGTTACTCTGTTAAATTTTATATTTGTTTTACTAAAATCTTTTTCCTCTTCGTATGTAACTTGGTATCCGAGATAGTTAAATGTGTTAGTTTATTATTATTAATATTATTATCCATCCATAATAATTCTGCCCGAAGGCTGGTCTTTCACTGCAATCATAGCACTTTCATGCTATGCTTGCAGCTTTACTAGAGAATTGTAGGTGTGGTAGCTTCCCGTTGCTTTCCACACCGGTGAAGGATGATGGTGATGATGATGGCCATATGATTTCGGGGACCGTTTGGGCCCTAAAGTTTTCCTGACATCTGTCATACAGGTGAGGAAAAACCCCGATAAAAACCTCACCCAGAAAAACTGCCCCGACCGGGGATCGAACCCGGGCTCGCTGCGTGACAAGGCAGCACGCTACCTCGAGACCACAGCGGTGGACAATATTATTATAATAGTTTGTTATTATTATTAATAAAAAAAATTTGCGAACTGGGTCTTTTGCTAGGAAAGCCATGACTTTAGATATTTTTGTTGAGATCTTATATTATTATTTTTTTTTGTTGCGGATGAGCCCATGTAGGACTACGCAAAGTACTTAGAGGCGTTTCCTTTGAGCCCAAATTTCTTTCATTCTTTTCTATCATATGTCCAAGTTGTTCCGGTTTTTTTTTGTCCTCTTGGTCAACTTGCCACTTATTCACCTTAATTCTAAATATATCTCTGCTTGGGATATCTTCTTTAGTAATTCCTGTCAATTATTATTATTATTATTATTATTATTATTATTATTATTATTATTATTATTATTATTATTATTAGTTTTATTTTTATTTTTATTTTTATTTTTATATTTATGTCACAAAACCTTGAGCAGTAAAATCATAAATAAACCCAATTAATTTATAAGGAATAGTTTTAGTGTATATCAACTGTAGAAGTAATGAAACACGCTGTGTAATTTTGGACTTGTTTATTAATACTTGAAGGTTATGTATCTACAGATGAATAAACACAGTTAAGTGTCACAGTGATGGAAATAGAACCGGTCACCGCAGGTGTGAGTCCGATAAACCTGTTGTTCTACAATTAAATTATCAATTTATATTCTTCACAATGCTACTGAACCTCGCTTATAATTTCAATATTCCGAGTTCGATTCCCTCTATTCACGGTGGTCTCTTGTCCGAAGATATTGCTAACAACCTCCAATTTGGTAGTCTGCAAAAAACAAATAAATACATCATTGTCAAGATGGCTCCGGGAGCAAAGTCTAACTGAATTGGTTAGTTAGTATTTTATTTAATGACGATTTTTAACATCTCCCGTCATTTGTGTCGCATTTCAAATTTGGGCGCGAAAGAGCCGATACATGTGATCTGAAGTATTTATTTTTTAATTTAAGGTTATTTTAAATATCGTAAATTTGCCATGGGCCCATGGTTTTACTATTCTTCTTCTTCCTTCCAAGTATTAGGCCAAGGCCTGTTACGATCCTATAGAAAATTTTCCCTCCAGCGTTTCATAGGACGGCCCAGTGATCTTCGTCCTCTTGATATATAATTATAAACAGCTTTGGGGATCCGATTTGAACTCATTCTTTCAAGATGGTGTTTCCAATTTAGTTGGTACTGTTTAATATATTCCAAAATTGGCGTAATCTTCAATTCTTTTAAGATATCGGTGTTCCTTTTCCGATCCCATCTGGTGTAACCCGCTGTTCTGCGCATGAATCTCATTTCACAAGCCGTTATTCTGCTTTCATGTTGTTTTTTTAGTGTCCATGCTTCACTACCATAGGTCAACACTGGTCTAGCCAAAGTGTTATATAAACGTAATCTGGTATTTTTTTGTACAAGGGATGGTTTCATAACTTGATTAATAATTCCTAAACTTTTATTATAACTAGTAACTTTTTCAGGGATATCCTTTTCATCCCAGATAGAGAGATAATATCCAAGATATTTAAATTGATTAGATCTCTCTAAAATTTTATTCTGGAGACAGATTTTACTTTGTATGGGGTCCTTCCCATGAAATGCCATAATTTTAGTTTTGTTAATTGATATTTCCATATTAAATTTGGCACCTATTTTTTGTAAATTATAAATTGATCGTTGCAAATCATTTCGGAAAGTGCCAGAAGAGCTAATCGTCTGCAAAAAGAATAGCATCGAGTTTGAGGTTCCTATTGATGGGTATATATCCTCGTTTGTGTTTTCTCTTCTCCATTCATTTATTCAGTATATAATGAAAAGCACCGGTGAAAGTCCACATCCCTGTCTTACTCCAGTGTTGATCTTTTCCCAAGAAGATAATTTGCCATCTTGTTTAACAGAGATTTCATCATCTTTATAGATGTTGAAGATATTAGTAATATATTGTTGTGGAACGTTATCATCAGCTAAAATTTGTAGCAATATATTTCTGTCTACTTTGTCAAAAGCCTTTATGAAGTCAACGAAGGCGATATGAGTTTCTATATTGAATTCCTTGTGCTTTTCTAATAGTAGTTTTAGAGTAAAGAATCCATCTGTACAAGATCTACCCTTTCTGAATCCATTCTGCTCTTCTCCAATTATATTTCCATAAATTTTCCTCAATTTATTCTTAACTATATTAGCATAAATTTTATATCCAGAGTTCAACAAGCTAATTCCACGATAGTTATCTTTGATTTGGCGACTTCCTTTTTTGAAGATTGGTATTACAATGGATTTGTTCCAGCTTTGTGGTGGTTCTTGTCCTTCCCATATCATATTAAGGAGAATAAGAAATCTGTCTAAAAAATTTTTAGTTGAAAATTTAAATAATTCTTGATTAATGTGGTCTTCTCCAGGAGCTTTGTTACTTTTTAATGATTTAACAACATCAGTTAATTCATCTATAGAAATTTGTTCCAAGGCAGTGTTATTAGAGATTGGTATTTGTAATTGTTTTACTTGCCAGCCAAAGGAAGCCATGCTCATTATTTAAAATACCAATCGACCGCAGCCACATTTGAACACGTAAAATTTGGAACTTTTACTCGACCACATTAAGTTTCAATGCGGAAAAACTGTGGCAAGGTTGAGTAGGGGTTGGAGGTAGTAGACCCTTGTCTTAGATTGCAGTGGCAGTGTTTATTTTCCTTTACTCGTGTATAGTCAGTTGTTAGTGACAATATCAAGTGTGAAAGTTAGACCCTATATTCACAGTATATAAACATTTAAGTCTAACAGACAGTAGCTGGAAATCAGTGCTGATTTAATTTCTTTGTACATAACATTATCCAGAAACCCGTAGGTATACAAACTCCGATGATCTTTCATTAACTTCATCTCCTATTTCAAATAAGCCTTCCACTATATTTTGCCACTGATTATACCACTTGCCCAGCCATTCACTTGTACCAAAGCTGAAAGGAGACACTTTCCCCATCTTCACCACTAGCGTCTTTGCTTCCCCTCACCGGCAAAAAAGTTAACGTGCTCGAGTGTAGATACGAATATACAATCTCTAGAAGTCCTTGCCTCTGGTCTCGAGATTCGCAGATTCAAACCCAGTCAAGGTGGGTGGATATTTTTAGAATTGAAAAATTCAAGGAGGAAGTCCTCCAAGAGGGACTTTCAGTCGTGGAACCCGAGTCTAAATATTTTCAGGCTCGTAAAAGATCCTTAAGCCTGAATAAACGGCCTCTAAGCAAAACTTACAGATATCAACATCCTAGTAATACCTTAGATGCCTGCTAGATGTCTCATTGAGTCGTGACCGCATGCCAATCATGACATCTAATGGGCAAATAAGGTAACTAAATTAACTTGGTCTAGTAACTCCCAAGAGACAGGTGAATGGAGAAGACTACACAGTGAACTCACAGTCTTTACAGGAAGTCAGATATAATAAGAACAGTTAAGTCTCGTAGACTGCGATGGGCAGGGTATGTGGCACGAATGGAGAATGAAAGATGTGCATGGAAGCTTCTTGTAGGAAAATCAGAGGAAAACTCCCAGTTGGTAGACCAAGAATGAGGTGGGAGAACATTAACTGTGATTAGAGTGAAGCGAACTATTCAGGGAATGAATGGAAAACATTAACTCAGGATAGGGATGTATGGAGAACTTATGTCCGCGCGGCCAAGAATATACGGGTTCGATAGTGCCAGCGAGTTAGTTAGTTAGTTAGTTATAGTTAGTAATCCTAAAAAAGACGAATGCTGTGGCTCAACTTTGGGCTATGCCACTATAGATTATGGATAGTCCACCAGAATAAACAAACCGGATTGGCTACTATTGATGGACTACAACAAGGATCAATACTAATAGAATTCATTGTTAAAACCGTTGAGGTGGAGAGTCATAAAATAAAATAAGTTAAAATATACCTTCTTAGGTAAGATACGTCCTCGTCAACTTATAAAATACGTATTCTTTATGTCTGTAGACCTTTCAGAACATCCGTTCCATCTTCAGCAGGTCCTTCTTCGCTACATTATCTGATATGATGGTTGATGCTGCTGGTCCTAATGTGGTGTTGTCGTGACTAAAGCTTCTTCCTGACGATATCGTATAGTGGGTTGTTTAGTCTGGGAGTGCCTTCATTTATTAAAAGCTTGTTGTCTATTTCCTTGATAATTTCCAGGTCTTCCAATATGTTGATTCTAGTTGGATTTCCCTCTTTGTGTACTATTGTAAGGGTGTCTTCTATTGAGTTCATTCTATGACCGGCGTTTATTATGTGCTTAGCGTAATTAGACTTTCCATATGCGTATACGAAATTGTTACGATATTCTTTAAATCTTATGTTGAAGCTTCTTTTTGTTCTACCTATATAGAACTTGTCACAGTCTTTACATGTTAATTTATATACACCCTTGCCATTAAATTTATTATGTTTTTCTATTTTGTTACTTATTACATTATTTACTTTATTATTAGTTTTGTAGGCTATGTTTAAATTTTTATTTATTTTTCTTAATGTTTTTGCCATGAAGTAGCATATCATAATTTGTAATGTAGTTTCGACGCCATGAATCCAATTCTGCAACTCGTCAACTGACATATAGGTTATTATATGCCATCGCACGACCAGTGAATATGCGATCGGAGAACAAGCGACTTTTAGCGATGTGTTGGCCAATGTGATAACACACGTTCCCGTTAGAACTAATTGCCAACATGTTTGCTCACACACAAGGGGATTATATCCCAAGAGTCCACCTACATTAATGGGAAGTTAGGGTAGAAAAATGGGCAAATTATTGTTAGATGGGCAAGTAGTATTAGTTTTGGCAGGTTAGGATGATAAAATGGACGAGCTAGTACAGCATAGTCTAGCGATCACTTGTTTGTTAGTGGGTTATACTGATAAGTTGGTTACACTGTTTGAGCAATGACTAATATACATTACCTTATTATTTATCACACCGCTTCACTAGACTCTCTGATACACATAAGTTAGATACCCGACCCCTTGAGCGCAGTATCCTTTATATCCCTCCTCATCATCATCTTCTTCATCTTCTTCTTCGCGGTTTAGGCTTATTTGCTAGCCTGTTCCGGCTCCAAATTGCTGCTCTTTCCATCTTTTCCTTGGTCTTCCCAAGCTGCTTCTTCCTCGTGGTGAATAGTTGTATGCTGCTTTTGATATTCTATTCTCAGTCATCCTTGCCAAGTGTTCTTTCCAGTTTGTTCTGTATTTCTCTGTTGTTGTGTTTAGTTCTTCTATTTTTAGTTGTTGTCTTATTTCTGTGTTATGTTTTTTTGTCTGTTCTTTGATATCCTGATATTGGTCTGAGGAATCTCATTTCAGCAGCTTGTATCCTGGCAGATTGTTGTGTTGTCACTGTCCATGTTTCGGATCCATAAGTAATAATAGGCACTGCCATTGTCTTGTATAATTTCATTATAGAGTCTTTCCTGGCTTTATTTTTCAAAGTTCTTTTTAGTGTACTTGTTATATAATGAAACTTATTTAGTTTGTTATTTATATCTGTTTCTCCTGTGTATGATATTTCGCAACCTAGGAAGTTATAATTTACTAAAAATTAATATAAAATTATAGAATATTCACCTGAAAGGTCCGTCTCCTCAACTTAATTATCATTTAACTGTAGCGCTTTCGGGACTTGTCCCATCATCGGCAGGATTCAAAACTGGTGTTTCACTGAAGATCTGGTAGAGGGGGTTGCATGTATTTGGTTCGTTTTCGTTTATCAGGCTGTCGTTGTGAGCTGCTTTCATGATTTCCATCTCTTCGAGTACGTTTATCTTCGCTGGATTATTTTCTCTGTGCATTACTGTTAGGGTGTTTTCAATATTTAACATGCGATGTCCTTCATGGATAACGTGTTTTGCATAGCTTGATTTACCTTCTGCGTGAATGAAGTCTCGAAAATGTTCTTTGAATCTGATGTTAAAACTCCTGTTTGTCCTTCCTATATAAAATTTGTTGCAGTCCTTACATGTCAGTTTATAAACTCCTTTGCTGTTGAAAATGTTATTTTCTTCAATGTTATTGTTTATTATGTTGTTTAATTTGTTATTGGTTCTGTATGCTATTTTTACGTTTTTATCGGCTTTCTTTAGTGCATTGGCTAATTTTGTTGTTTCTTTTCTGACAACAACAAGAAAACATGGATAACACTTACATACACAGGAAAAGAAACAACAAAATTAGCCAATGCACTAAAGAAAGCCGATAAAAACGTAAAAATAGCATACAGAACCAATAACAAATTAAACAACATAATAAACAATAACATTGAAGAAAATAACATTTTCAACAGCAAAGGAGTTTATAAACTGACATGTAAAGACTGCAACAAATTTTATATAGGAAGGACAAACAGGAGTTTTAACATCAGATTCAAAGAACATTTTCGAGACTTCATTCACGCAGAAGGTAAATCAAGCTATGCAAAACACGTTATCCATGAAGGACATCGCATGTTAAATATTGAAAACACCCTAACAGTAATGCACAGAGAAAATAATCCAGCGAAGATAAACGTACTCGAAGAGATGGAAATCATGAAAGCAGCTCACAACGACAGCCTGATAAACGAAAACGAACCAAATACATGCAACCCCCTCTACCAGATCTTCAGTGAAACACCAGTTTTGAATCCTGCCGATGATGGGACAAGTCCCGAAAGCGCTACAGTTAAATGATAATTAAGTTGAGGAGACGGACCTTTCAGGTGAATATTCTATAATTTTATATTAATTTTGAATAAACCTCAACGGAACACATCATGAATCTTATAAAAGTTGATTATATATTACTACTTGTTCTATTGGTTTATTTTCTAATATTATCTTTGTCCGAACTGGATGAGCGCCCTTGAAGGCCATTGTTTTTTTTTTGTGAGGATATTTCCATGTTGTATTTTTTTGATATTTCATCATACTACCTATTATTCGAAATATTTTACAATTTCTCTTGCTAGAACATGGAATTCCCTTCCACCCTATGTCAGAGACTGCCAAACTATACCATTTTTCAGAAACAAATTGAAAATAAAATTACTAACAGAAACAATACACTAATATTACTTTTTAAAAATTAATAATGTGTTTTTCCATTATTTAATGAAAATAGATTTAAGATTCGTTAATATATTTACCTAATGCCTTGTATAAGAAGCATAGATTAATTCATTGTTGTTTATTGCTTTCTTTGTGTTTTTTTTCTTTCTTTTCTTTTTATGTATAGTAGATTCGAGCTGTTATTCCTTTCGGTATTCATTCTATCATTAATTTAATTTTAATTGTATTTAATTTAATTGTATTATTAGACATTATTTTCATTATTATTCAATTTGACAGATAATTAATTGTTTAGTATGACTATTATTGTAATTTGTATTTATATGTAACTTAGGTTTGTCCTGGTGAGTGGAAGAGAAGGCCACATGGCCTTAACTCCACCAGGCTAAATACATCTATTCTATTCTAATATACATTTTACACTGCAAATATCCTGATTTTAGGTTACTCTGAGCTCAAATTCTCACTTTATTTTAAAGAATTTTTCATACTTTTTGGGAAATAATCAACAAATTTATTTATCATAAGTAATGCCACGAGTGATTTCGATTATCGATAAATTCACGACTCACGAAGTGAATTTATCTAGAGAATTTGGAATCAAGAGTGGCATTTGTTAGGACTATTTGACGAATAAAATTAAGCTGTTTACTCACAAATCATTGTTTAACTATAGTTATTTTAAAATATTTATATATTTAATATAAACGGCGATGTTTGAAAACAAATCAGAAACGTGAGGTTATGCTCATTCACTGCTGCTTGATCATATTGCAAAATAAGATCGCAATATTGTAAGAGTGCACCCAAGTGGAGAAATAATGAAACACATTAAACTATATATCATAATCAACATTACGGGTTATTCATTTATTTTTTTAGTAAACAACTCAGTAAAATCAAGGAATCTTTTCATTATTTGCTATATTCAATGTATTTGTTGGAGAAAAATAATGCTTTGACCTGTTCAGAACATTAAAAAGGAGGAGCTTTCTTTATCACAAAAGCAGGAGCTGGTAAAGAGAAATGAGCGATGTGAAACACGACTGTCATTGGTTGTAAAACAAAATTCATTGAAACGTGATTGGTCATTGACTAGCATTTGTGGCATGAGTTAAATAGTCATAAATATGCAATGAGTGATTGATAATTCACGAGTCTCGAAGTGACGAGTGAATTTATCTAGAGAATTTGGAAATCAAGAGTGGCATTTGTTAGGACTATTTAACGAATAAAATTAAGCTGTTTACTCACAAATCATTGTTTAACTATAGTTATTTTAAAATATTTATATATTTAATGTAAACGGCGATGTTTGAAAACAAATCAGAAATGTGAGGTTATGTTTTATTTTCACATCCACTTCAACGTGATCGTATTATTTATTGATGTGCCAGCTCCTTTCAAAAAACGTTAAACTGAAAGTACATAAAACGATTATTCTACCAGTTATATTATATGGATGCGAAACATGGACTCTTGCTTTAAGGGAGGAAAGGAGATTACAAGTATTTGATAATAAAGTTCTTAGGAAAATTTTTGGACCAAAGAGAGATGAACAGACAGGTGAATGGAGAAGACTACATAACAATGAACTACATGGTCTTTATAGGAAGCCAGATATAATAAAAACAGTTAAGTCTCGTAGACTGCGATGGGCAGGACATGTGGAACGTATGGGGAATGAAAGACGTTCATGGAAGCTTCTTGTAGGAAAACCAGAAGAAAAACGCCCAGTTGGTAGACCAAGAATGAGGTGGGAGAACAACATTAACTATGATTTGAAGGAAGTAGATTATACAGGGAATGATTGGAAAGCATTAGCTCAGGATAGGGATGTATGGAGATCTTATGTCCGCGCGGCCATGAACCTACGGGTTCGATAGTGCCAGTGAGTAGGCAAGTAAATGTTTTTTTTTGCAAATTTGATCATAATTACTTATTAGATACATCAATTTTGTATATATTTTTACCAGGAGGCTGCTCATCTCATCTCATCCCTCGACCCTGAGTTGGACACGAGTTGAGGATATTTATTTTATGTAAAACTACATATTTTTCTCTTAATTAAAATAGGTCCCTATAATAATTTTTATAAATAGAATATAATTCAGAACAGTAGTATGAATTTTTTTTTTTTTTTTTTTTTTCCAATTGTGAACACTTGTTGTGAGAAAAAAATATATAGCCTATATTTGTACCTAGTCATACAGTGAAACATGTTTTAAAAGCTATACAATGGCTTCCAAGCAAAATTCCGTCCACTCTACACAGTAAATATAGAGAAAGACACAGAAGGATTCCATATTCCAAAACCTCGATTATCTACACTGTTTATGAATGAAACTGTTGAAATGTGTGGGGAAACGCCGTGCTGTAGTCGCTTAGGCAAATGCTAAAAGTTGGAAGGTCGAAGGTTCGAGTTCTGTTGGCGTCAGAATTTTTAAGTTGGCAGAATAAAAGGCTATGGAGTCGACATACCCTCAAATGGAAATGAGTACCAGACTATGTTCTGGAGGTAGAGGCGACCGTCATACAGGGATGACAACTCGACTGATATCTGTGACCAATTTTAATTAAAGGAATTATTATTATAGCGAATTTTAATTATATGATGAAATATGTTTGTGTCCAACCCCTTTAAATCTATGACACGACTTTACTTCTCTTCCGAAGGAAGCCACACTCAGGATGAAGTTATAAATGGGACGAGAACAGAGGCTAGTAGATTCCATACTTACTCACACTCACTCACTGGCACTATCGAACTCGTAGGTTCATGGCCGCGCGGACATAAGCTCTCCATACATCCCTATCCTGAGCTAATGCTTTCCAATCATTCCCTGTATAACCTACTTCCCTCAAATCATAGTTAATGTTGTTCTCCCACCTCATTCTTGGTCTACCAACTGGGTGTTTTTCCTCTGGCTTTCCTACAAGAAGCTTCCATACATGTCTTTCATTCCCCATACGTGCAACATGTCCTGCCCATCGCAGTCTACAAGAGTTAACTGTTCTTATTATATCTGGCTTCCTATAGAGAGCACATAGTTAATTGTTATGTAGTCTTCTCCATTCACCTGTCTGTTCATCTCTCTTTGGTCCAAACATTTTCCTAAGAACTTTATTCTCAAAAACTCGTAATCTCATTTCCTCCGTTAACGTAAGAGTCCATATTTCGCACCCATATAATATAACTGATAGAATAATAGTTTTATATATTTTCAGTTTAACGTCTTTTGAAAGGAGTTGGGACATCAAAAGTTCTGCAATGCATAATAGCACGCATTTCCAGAATTGAGCCTATGTTTAATTTCTTTGTGCATCTCATTCCTGTTTGTGATTATTGTTCCTAGGTATTTAAATTCAGCCATTTCCTCAAAATTTCCCTCATTAGTCATTAGCTGTCCATTTCTATTATATAATGCATTTCTACGTGTGACCATATATTTAGTTTTAAGATTCCATGCCCACCCGATTGTAAGATATGTTCGAAATTCAAAAGAAGAGGGCTAAATAGTATTTTTTTTTTCTTTTCTTTGAGTTTCTAAAGCAGACGCCAGTTTGTTAGACAACGAATGTCGAAGACTACATAGCAATGAGCTACATGATCTTTATGGGAAAACAGATGTAGGGCCTTAATAAGAAAAAATTAAATCTAATAGACTGCGATGAGGAGGATGCCTTTGCTTACCAAATGTTACTCTTGAATGGAGTTTTGATCGATGTAACACTGCCTTCTCCGAGAGCATTGTTGGTAACGTAGCAACAATTGAATGGTTTAAAATTTCAGATGGATAATAGTATCATTGGAGTATGACGGTTTCTGCAGAACTGTGAGCGATTGGAAAATATTAGCTCAGGATAGCGATATATGGAGTTCTTGTAGTCATGAACCCTCAGGTTTTGGGATATACAAATTAGGTAAGTTTGAATACATTGATTACAAAAATAATTCATAGTAGAATGCAGTAATAAATATACTTCTTATTGGACACTGGAGCTACATTTAGTTGAATACTCAGGCCTTCTTAAAGATTTATTTCCAACGCCTCCTATCACTGATGTAATTAATCCAATTTTTTATATTCAACTATTTAATGGCCGGAGTTCGCTCCTATGCCTAAATAAATTGAAATAAGAATTTTAAATTTTCCTTTCAGGTAAAGTCCTCACCTAATGTTTTTAGAACGTAATAGCAGCTAAATACCCGCCGTAACTGAAAATGTGTATACACAGAGTTATATGTTTCGACGATTCAAACATGGCGGTTTGCTAGAGTCAATTTTTATTTTCGGATTTCAGGTAAACCTCTACTTAAAATGGTTGGATTTCGCTGAATTTTGGATAATATCTACTTCGGTTTTTATAATAGCATAGGCCTATACAGAGGTTTGTTGTGAAACATTGAAATTTTCAACAGCTAGAGCGACATTTTCATTTTTGTTTTAGATGAACTCCTACACCTAATGATTTTAGAGCATAATAGATAGCGGCTAAACGCTCAACGTACTTGAAAACATGTATACACACATTTTCATGAAGATTGGTTGAGGGGTTTAGAAGTCACAAACGTATGCAGGCAGCATTTTGATAAATAAAGATTATTCAGTCTAGTTGTTAAAGGATTCACAGGAAAAGGTTTTTTAATAATAAAAGTATTTCATCACACATTCTGCTTACGTGACCAAACAAAATTAATCTTTGTACTCTTATGAAATTAATAACATATATTTTTTATTCAATTCATCATTTGTTCTAATTATCCAAGGTCCGTGTCCAATTTCTGCTGGCTCGAACATGTTCCCAAATATTTTTGTTTAAAAAACTAACACTTGTTGTATTTCGGCCTTTTCAAGGTCAGGTTTCGTAGGTATAAGCCAACACGGATTGTGCAGTATATTATAACTTTGAGTAACTTATTCTTCGATCAGAGAAGTGCGTGATACGCACTGTTTCTAGGTGGATACCACATTCCATTGAATATAGTACTACTACTACTCCTATTAGGACTGGAACTAAATATCAATAAAACTAAATATATGGTCACACGTAGAAATTCATTAAATAATGGAAATGGACAGCTAATGACAAATGAGGGAAATTTTGAGGGGGTGGCTGAATTCAAATACCTAGGAACAATAATCACAACTAGGAATGAGATGCACAAAGAAATTAAACGTAGGCTCAATTTTGGAAATGCGTGCTATTATGCATTGCAGAACTTTTGATGTCCCAACTCCTTTCAAAAAACGTTAAACTGAAAATATATAAAACTATTATTCTACCAGTTATATTATATGGGTGCGAAACATGGACTCTTACTTTAAGGGAGGAATGGAGATTACAAGTATTTGAGAATAAAGTACATACGAAAATTTTTGGACCAAAGACAGGCGAACAGACAGGTGAATGGAGAAGACTACATAACAATGAACTACATGGTCTTTATAAGAAGCCAGATATAATAAGAACGGTTAGGTCTCGTAGACTGCGAGGGGCAGGACATGTGGCACATATGTGGAGTGAAAGACGTGCATGGAAGCTTCTTGTAGGAAAACCAGAGTGAAAACGCCCAGTTGCTAGACCAAAAATGAGGTGGGAGAATGACATTAGCTATGATTTGAGGGAAGTAGATTATACAGGGAATGATTGGAAAGCATTAGCTCAGGATAGGGATGTATGGAGAGCTTATGTCCGTGCGGCCATGAACCTACGGGTTCGATAGTGCCAGTGAGTAAGTAAGTACTACTACTCCTACTACTAGAACTAGTAGTAGTAGTTGTTGTTTATTCTCAAGTGATGACGTCGGTGTTCCCTAACGCGTCATTCTTAACCAATCTAATTTAGTTACACTTATTTTCCTATACATGTCAGCTAGTGGCCAGCACATATCCTCAAAGAGACATCTAGTAGGAATTGAAGATATTACTTGGATGGAGGAAGGCAGATAAATAATAATAATATAATTAACCACAAAGGGACCAATAAAAACCCTTCAGCTCCAAACATGAAAACACCACCTAAAATTCACAAATAAAGTACGCCCATAAGACCAGTCTCAACTGCAGAAATTCACTCAGATTCAAACTGTCTAAATCCATCGCCAACAAATTCTACGAAGAAATAGAATTGGAAGGAAAATACACAAAAAAAAATCCTACGATCTAGCCAGCAAACTTCATAACATAAAAAAAAAAGAATAATAGAAATAACTAAAATGGCATCGTTCGACTACGAAAACTTATACACAAACATACCAGTAAATGAAACCACAGAAATAATAAATGACGATCTTGGGGAAAATACTTAGATCATACATCGAACAATTTAATAATATGATTAAAACAATTCTGAAACAAAACTAGTTGAGATGCAATGACGAATTATAAACTCAAGAGGATGGAATTCCAAGTGGTAGTCCAACATCAGGAATATTCTCAGAAAGATTCCTGTATATAGTGTTCTGCCCCAGCGCAGGTCTTTCACAGCAAACTCAGCATTCTCCACTATTTACTTAGCCTTCCTTTTTGCATCCGCATACAAACTATTTATTTTAATATTGTCTATCATCTGATGTCATTTTCTGCCTCTAATCTTCATTCCGTTGACCATTCCTTCTAGGGCATCCGTTAGCCAGCAGTTTCTTCTCAGCGAGATGCCAATCTAATTTATTTTACTCTTCTTTATGAGCTTCAGCATTGATCTTCCTTCACCACTCTGCCTAGCTCATCTTTAGTTTTTATTTTGTCTGTCCATTTCATACGCTCCATCCTTCTCCATATCAATAGCTTCCAGTCGCTTTTTACTCATTCCGTAGTAATGTCCAGAAGTCTCTCCACCATACTCCACACAATGCACTTCACTAGCCTCTTATACTCCACGCAATGCACTTCACTAGCCTCTTATGCAATTTTTTCCCAAATGTCCGCAGAAAATGCTTCTGTTCTTGTTAATATATGAAAAGAAGCTAATGCAGCAATTCCCAACAATAAAATAATCAATAAGTTTATTTAACACTAGGGACGCTGATCTCTGAGTAGATTATATGATATTCCTCCTCCATAATCATTTTGTTTTATTTGCCTAAGATTCCTTTCATATGAACTGACAAAAATGGCTAATATTTTTGTCTTATTTCGCGTAAATCGTATAATTCTTAATAAATTACTTGTAAAATTCTTAATAAATAAATAAATTAATTAATTTCTTGCTACATATATTACTATAGACCGGTAGAACTCATTGTTACGTTTTTGAAAGATAATGCGAAAGATCGCTCAATAAAATAAGCTGCTACGTCGCGCTTCAACAAAAGCATCGCGGTCACGTAGTTACGGCGTGAATAATATTTCAAAATTTGTTTTGCTATAAGAATTATTACAGTTTCGCGTTCTTTTAATTTCAGAAAAATCGGGGTTATCATAAACACGATCAAAATAGTTTGTGTTACAAAGTGAAAGCGTTAAACGTGGTTGAGAATTAAAAATATTTTGAGAACAATTTCGCCAAATACAAAGTAAGTTAGTTCCATTTAAAAGATAAAACAGTTAGTGAGTATAATTAGAATGCAGGTGTAGAAGCGCAGAAGAAGTTCATAGAGATAAGTAAGACAAAGAGAGAAAGAAAGGAGAAGAAACATCATTTTAAATGGTTTATCGAGCTGTTCTGATATATATATAAAACAGAACACACACAGATAATAGTTGATATGGTTGAAAACTAATGAAGATAAAAAAATATGGGCTCAACTGCACTTTTACTAGCGCTTGATTTTTCAGTTATATTATTGTAAACTATAGCTCTTCTGTATTTACTAACATTATTTAATATTTTAAACTTTTTCAAACAATTTTTATAACATTATTAAACAGTGTATTTATTTAAATATGCAAATCATAATATTATGACACTGTTAGAAATATTGTGATGCTAACTGCTTATTTTCTCCACAGAGTATATTACTTAGTCTATGATTTTTCTATCGCTGTTTTGGGTTATCGCTGGTTGGATCAGCGTTAGGGAGCGATAAGTAAGTGTACACCCATTTTTAATAAACGTTTGGTAATTTTAATATTATTAATATATATTTTTAACATAGATTTGGGGATTTATTGCAAATATTAGTAATTTAAATTTCATAGCGACAGATAGTAATCGAGGATGATAATCAATATGTGGTTCAATTGTGGGTTATCGGTGGCTCTATAAACTCTGGCGCATGCGCACTGTCATTCTATAGAACTTTGAAAATATTTCACGCTATATTAAGTGCAGTTTTTCCAAAATATGTCTAATAATAAAGATTCAGAAATGTTATATTATGATATTCTATAGTGTTCTGCTCTAGGGCACCTTTGCTAGGGAATTATAAGTGTAGTTGCTTTCCACGCCGGTAAAGGATGATAATGATGAAGTTGATGATGACGATGGTCATATGATGTTTCAGGAACTTTCGGCCTTAAAACTACCTGAAATTTGTATTACAGGTGAGAAAATACCTCGCTGGGCCCGATGCGTGATAAGTCAGTGCGCTACCTCGAGACCACAGCGGTGTACGTTATGATATGGTTCGTTCAAAAGTAAATATAATTTAATTAAAATTGAGGATATCAATTTGCAATAGATCCCCAGATTGTTGGATTAGAAATGGAGGTGAACCGAATGCTTAGAGGTTGGATTTAGACATTAAAATTGGAGTTAAATGTGCCTAAAATATAGTTAACATTTATGTACAGTATATTTAATAGCTCATAAAACACTAACGCCTTACTGAGAAATAAAATTTTCAAATTTTATTAGTACGCCTTTATCATTTAGTGTTAAAGTTTCTGCAAATAGACCCAGGCTCTATATAATATTATAACTAAATGATGCCTCTATCAGTCACGGATGTTCATGGCAGCGCAAACATGAGCTAAATTTTTCCAATAATTCCCTGAACAATTCACTTTACTCAACTCATCTCACTAATGGGCCTAATTCCATTCCCTATTCTTGGCATATGTTCTGCCCATTGCAGTCTATGATGCTTATTTGTTTACATTACATATAATTTCTCATAAAGATAATATTAATCAGTCTTCTCAATTCACTTGTCCGTTCATCTCCCCTCAAAACGAGAACGATGTTTCCTCGGCACAGCTACTTCTCCTCCCAACTACTGCGGGCTATTTACTACAAAAACTGTTAGTAGAGTAATTTTTAAGCTGTATTAGTAACTTTGGAAATGAGCTAGTATCAATTACAATTGCATATTCAGTACACCTAAAATAGGTGTACAGTACCATGAAAGTACTCTTTTAAAATATGTAGTCTGAAGAACACCAGTGACTTAAAGGGTGATTGGCATCCCTCTCGGCCAGCAGACAGGGTACACCAAGATGCCTTGCTATATGTGATAAATGGAACAATAGAGCATATAGTAGGAGAGAGTAGCCTAAGAGGGAGAACCAGCTAGCGAAATCAAAGAATATTGCGAATGAGCATTTGGTACATAAATTAGGACTGATGAAGCAGCATGTGATAAAATTGGATAAAACCGGAAAATATTTCCAATACTTGTACAACCAATTCCCAAATCTATCATTCGCAAAGTTAAAAAAAAATGTATATTTGTGTTGGACCACTTGATGTCTGATGAACACTAAAACAGCAAACACGGAGAAGTTTTAAAAAAAATGTGTATCAATTTTTTGGCCAGAATAAGCAGGAAGTAGTGGAAGATGTGCTAGAGAAGTTTAAACGGTTAGGATGCAGGGTGAGCGTAAAACTACATTTTCTAGACAATTTTCAGGACACACCAGGAACTGTAACATCGTTATAAAGTTACTGGAGAACAAAAACATGTCTGGCTACTGCTGGGGCATCAAACATGAAGGAGAAGTGACACGCAAACAGAAAGGCATCAAACGATCATTAATAGACAAACTTCAATGGAAATACCTGCGCATAGTAAGTATCCACATCAACATATTCGCTTTTCAAATGTCTTTCGCGTTACTTTCTTACCATTTTATTTCTTCCATTTTGCTTCCAGCTTCCTATAATTGCTTTACAATTTCATTAGCAATAGATTAGGAGGATTATGACGATTGTAAAAAACGTGACGTGCTGTAGAGAAACAGGCTTCCGTTTCCTGATCAGCACAACCGATTTAGTGAGAAAATGCAAACCTTGGAAAAAAGTAGTAGTAGTAGTAGTAGTAGGACTTTATTAGACAAAAAGTAAGATATTTACAATATTATTTACAAATATGGGTCGCACGGGCAGTAAGCCGTACGTGCTGTTGACAGTCCGTTACAATAAAGTAATAATTGTTACTAGTGTAAAGAAAAATAAACAACAAAAACAGCAATAACATTACAATTACATAAAGAAAACAATAAAATAACACAATAGCATTATACACTAAAAACATTAACATTACAATTACATAAAGAAAACACAATAATATTACAATTAAGTAATAACACAATAGCATTATACACTAAAAAAACATTAACATTACAATTACATAAAGAAAACACATTAATATTACAATTAAATAATAACACAACAGCATTATACACTAATTAATTTATATATAATTGTTAATAATTAATGGTATTGCATTTTGATAACATATATTTATTCATGAATGAGTGTTGTAGAAAAAAGTAAAAAAAAATAGATCTGTGTAAATATTTATTCTACATAAATATGTAACTTAGGTCTAGTAAAAAGACCAAAACTGTATTATAAATTTATCTAATCCCTTTTAAGAGAAATACAAGGATTAAGGCATTAACTATGCCAGATGAATTGTGTATATTATTATTATTATTATTATTATTATTATTATTATTATTATTATTATTTTTATTATTATTATTATTATTATTATTATTATTATTACTATTATTACTATTATTACTATTATTATTGTTATTGCTGGGATTATTATTTTAGGGCTAAAAATTAAGCCTACAACATTGTAAAATGGGAATTAAGTCTTCCGACTCCATTTTGTCTTGATTCAACATACGACCAGCTGGTATGGTTGATGGTGGAAGAACTTGGACCCGGAGGACGACCTACAACTCTCACTGTGATAGCGTTTCAAGTTTGCAGTGCTCAGGACAGTTATTGCTAGAATAAAGAATTAATTTCATTTCAATTATCAAAATAAGTTAGTGTGTAGGATTAGTTATATTAGCGTAATAGAGATTTGAGTGGATAAATAAGAAGAGAAAGAGAAAAGGAAAACAGACAACATTTTAAATGGTTCATCTGGCTGTTTTGATATTTCTGTACGAAATTATATAAACTAGTGTTCGCCCATTGGTCGAAATTCGACCATAAACAACACAATACAGCACTCATTATCTCACTTTATACGAGCGTCGATCGATATATAATGCACCACATTTAAAAAAAAAAAATATATATATATACATATATATATATGTTACGGTAAAAGTGATTAACCCGGTGATTATACATATTTGCCGGTGATTATACATAATCATCACTAAATTTGGTAAATATAATACATTTTTGAAAATTTATCGAATTAACCGGTTTGTTTGCATAATTCCCAACTCGTAATGGTAAATGTGATAATAAAAGTCCCTAACTTTACGATAATTCGTTCAGTTCGCGGATTCACCTAGGTTAGAGTAATTGAATTAGGTTAGGTTAGCTTTTAGGTTCCTTGCATTTTAAATGTTTTGTACAAGTTCAATAAAATTGTATTATAACCATTTATTGACTTTTTAATTATAAAATATTATAATTCGTGGTCTCTTACGCCACAGTGTCCAACGGAAAAAATATCTTTCTGAGTAGTAACTACTCAAAAAAAACTGCACTCTATTCTACTGGCCAAATCAGTCATGATATTTATCACGTTTACCATTACAAGTTGGTAATTATGCAAACAAAAATTTATCATTAAATTAATATTGAGAAACTAAAGCTATTACTATGATATAAATAAGTAAATTAATGAACACAATTAAATTATTGTAAATCAATGGTAAAGAAAAAAATTATTTATCGGCATCATTGGTGATTATGCATAATTACCGGTTATTATATATAATCACCAGTTTATTTCTTTTACTGTAACATAAATATATATATATATATCCATCCATAGTAACTCTGCCCGAAGGCAGGTCTTTCACTGCAATCATGGCATTTTCATGCTATGCTTTGCAGCTTTACTAGGGAATTGTAGGTGTGGTAGCTTCCCGTTGTTTTCCACACCGATGAAGGATGATGATGATATGAATATGAATGATGATGATTGCGATGGCCATATGATTTCGGGGACCGTTTGGGCCTTAAAGTTTTCCTGACATTTGTCTTACAAGTGAGGAAAAACCCCGATAAAAACCTCACCCAGAAAAAACTGTCCCGAGCGGGTATCGAACCCGGGCCCGCTGCGTGACAAGGCAGTACGCTACCTCGAGACCACATATATATATATATATATATTATATATATATATATATATATATATATATATACACACAAACGTCCTTGTAGGTGCTTCACATATGATGTTTCTTCTGCGTGCCTGTTAAGTTTCGAACCATTCCGGCAAATGGTAGAGCCATAGTACAGCGTCAAAATGGCGTCATCATACGACTGTCGTTACAAGCAACGTGCCCTTATTGAATTCTTGTGTGCGGAAAAAGAAACCATGATGTACATCAATAAACGGTTGTCTGCAGTGTATGGATATGAAGCTACTGATAGGAGTACAATTGGGCGATGGGTAAAATCGTCAGGAAATGCAGAAACAGAGCTCAATGATCAGCCACGTTCTGGACGTCATCTCATAGACACTGCTCCAGACATACTTAATTGCGCGGATGCCATTATTCAAGGTCAACTATTAATTCAGTCATCCGTGAAGACTCTGAATAAACTCAGACGTGTTCGGTCTGACAAGAATCCAGCAGAAATCTTGCTACAACACGATAATGTACGCCCACACACAAGTCTGAAAACCCGGGAACACATCGCCAAATTGGGTTGGACATCAATGCCTCACCCACCCTATAGTCCAGACCTGGCATCATCGGAATCCATATTTATATACATTTCTACAATTAGGTAACATATTAACTAAATCTATGGTACTACTACTACTACTTCTACTGTAGGGCCTATAATTCCTTGGAGCAACAGGCTAATCCAGCAAATCTTAAAGATAAATTACTCATTAAGTTTATTTAACGCTAAAGGGCCCTGATCTCCCAGTAGTAGGTTATATTATATTCTTCCTCCAGAGCCAACTTTTTTATTCGCCTAAAATTCCTTTGATATGAACTGACAAAGTTTACTAATATGTTTGTCTTATTTTGCATAATTCGTGAAATTGTTAATAAATTACTTGTAAAATTCATAATAGATAAATAATTTTCATGCTGCCTTCATGACTATAGACCTGTTGCAATAAACGCTATGGTCGAGGTAGCGTGCTGGTTTGTCACGAAACGAGTCCGGGTTCGATCCCCGATCGGGAGAAGTTTTCTGGGTGAGGTTTCTTCCGGATTTTTCCTCACCTGTAAGACAAATGCCAGGAAACTTTAAGGCCCAAACGGTCCCCGAACATAATTTGGCCATCATAATCATAATTCACATTCGCCTTTGAATAAGTTTAGGATTAAGGACACTCCTGACTAACCATTATCAACATCATCACCCATTATATCATCGGGGCAGCCGTAACCATGTATTCCAGACACCCCAACCTCAGAAGTGGGTTACATTTTATGCCAATGCCAGGAGAGAAAACCAGAAGTGTCGAAAATGACAACCTGGAGCATTGAATAAAAAGAAACATACAGAACTCTTCATTATATTCCTAGAAAGATGATAATGTGAAAGATCGCTCAATACAATGAGATATGACGTCGCGGTTCAACAATATCATCACCGTCACGTGGCTACGGCATGAATAATATTTCAAAATTTGTTTTGCCATAAAATAATTACAATTTCGCGTTCTTTTAATTCCAGAAAAATCTGGATTACCATCAAAACACCATCAAAATATTTTATGAAAGCGTCAAACGGGATCGAGAATTAAAAATATTGTGTGTAAAATTTCGTAAAAATACAAGGTAGGTTACTTCCAATTAAAACATAAATCAAAGTTAGTGTGTAGAATTAAAATACGGTAGAAGTCCATTAGAGGACTGGGTAGACAGATAAGAAAGAGAAAGAAAGGAAAAGATATATCATTTTAAATTATTGATCCAGCTGTTCTCATAGTTCTCGTGGAATTATAGAAAAACAGAACACACACATATAATAGTAATAATTTAATAGAAAATTTATTTCAAAACTAGTGAATTAAAAAAAAATTAATCTAATTATAAAGATTCAAAAATTATATATTATGATATTCTATTCTACAGTGATCTGCCTAGGGCAAGTCTTTCAGACAATCCTGGCGCATCAAACATGAAGAAGAAGTGACACAAAAAGAAACGCATCGAACGATAATTCATAGACAAACGTCAATGGAAAAACCTATGCATTTTAAGCGTCCACTTCAATATATTTGCTTTTCAAATGTCTCTCACGTTATTTTCTTACCATTTTATTTTCTCCATTTTACCTCCAACTTACTATAATTGAAGACACCGGTGCAAAAAGGGGGTAGCTCCATTTTCATAAACTTTTCAGGAGAAACAAAAAATGAATGTGTAAGGTAGTAATAGTGTAACCAAAATTGTATCTTTGATTTAATGTAGTTCAGCATGAAATACAGTCTTTTCTTGATCAGTTTCAAATTTTTGTATTTACATGATTGTGTACGAATGTGTCTAAATGGCACAAAGAGTAGGGTGCGTGTAGGCAAACAGTTTTCGGACATTTTTGAAATCCAGAATGGGTTGAAGCAAGGAGATGCACTATCTCCTCTACTATTTAATTTTGTACTAGAGCATGCCATTAAATCTTTAGAGGACGAGGAAGGCTTACAACTGAATGGTATTAATAAGCTGTTAGTTTATCCTGATGATGTACTACTATTGGCCGATAGCGAGGAGATACTAAAGGACAACACGCACACACTATTGAGTAACACTAAGAAATTAAGACTGGAAGTAAATATCAATAAAACTAAATACGGTCACTCGTAGAAATACATTATATAATAGAAATGGACAGCTAATGACAAATGAGGAAAATTTTGAGGAAGTGGCTGAATTCAAATACCTAGGAACAATAATCACAAATAGGAATGAGATGCACAAAGAAATTAAACATAGGCTCAATTCTGGAAATGCGTGCTATTATGCATTGCAGAGACTCTTGATGTCCCAACTCCTTTCAAAAAACGTTAAACCGAAAATATATAAAACTATTATTCTACTAGTTATATTATATTGGTGCGAAACATGGACTCTTACTTTAAGGGAGGAAAGGAGATTACAAGTATTCGAGAATAAAGTACTTAGGAAATTTTTTGGACCAAAGAGAGATGAACAGACAGGTGAATGGAGAAGACTACATAACAATGAACTACATGGTCTTTATAGGAAGCCAGATATAATAAGAACAGTTAAGTCTCGTAGGCTGCGTTGGGCAGGACATGTTGCACGTATGGGGAATGAAAGACTTGCATGGAAGCTTCTTGTAGGAAAGCCAGAGGGAAAACGCCCAGTTGGTAGACCAAGAATGAGGTGGGAGAATAACATTAAGTATGATTTCGGGGAAGTAGATTATACAGGGAATGATTGGAAAGCATTGGGTCAGGATACGGATGTATGGAGATCTTATGTTCGCGCGGCCATGAACTTACGGGTTCGATAGTGCCAGTGAGTAAGTAAGTAAGTGTACAATCGCAATAAACCTGTTGTAGCTGCCTCCTTTTTGCACAGGAGAGTAGGTATTTGAAGAATTTATGCTTAAAAATTTCTTAATAAGGAAAATTTGATTAAATAATAAGAAATACAGCTTCACATGAAGGTATTTATTACCATGTATTTATTTAAACGGGGTACCAATATCATCAGGCGTTGTCAGTGACGGTTTCATCAGAATCATGTTGAGAATTTTCTCTCTGGCACTTCAGGTTCTCAAACAACTACATACAATTGGATATTCATGCGTATTTTGATGCCAGTTGTTTTACTTGAAGGAACTTCGGCCGCTTGAGTCGTAGTGGTGCAGAATAAAAGTGCAAACCTTCATTAGGTAAGATCAATTTAGCACCTTGTTTATGTAGAATATACTGTTCCTTCACAGAAGCGCTGGCACTGAAATAGCTGTTTGAGAAGTGGCAAGTGCTCCTTCATCTGGAAGAAGCCTGACATCATTCTGTGCAGAAATGGAGTAGCTCCGGAGCTACCTCTTTCTTGCTTCGAATGAAAGTTGGAGTTAGAAATATTCTTCATTCTCTTGATTATGGAAGTCAAGGAGTTACTCTTTTTTGCTCCAGCTGAAGCAGGCTACTTTTCTTTATTATATACGAAGTTAACCTGCATTTTGGGAGAATGTGGAGCTATCCCCTATTAGCACCGGTGTTTTCAATTGCTTTCGGATTTCAATGGCTACATATTGGGATGATTATGATGATTGTAAGAGAACCTGTCTGCTGTAGAGAAACAGGCTTCTGTTTGTTTATCAGCGCAACAGATTTAGTCAGAAAATTCAGAAGGTAGACAAGAAGTAAAAAACGAATGTTGATCTATGTAAATATTTATTGTACTTAAATATGTAACTTAGGCTTAGTAATAAGACTAATACTGTATTATAAATTTATCTAGTTCCTTTTAACAGATAGACAAGGGATTAAGGCATTAACTATGCCATGTAAAATGTGTATATTATTATATTCTTACTATTGTCATTATATTTGATTTCGGATGAGCCCATGTAGGACTACACAAAGTACTTAGAGGCGTTTCCTTTGAGCCCAAATTGCTTTCATTATTTTGCTATGAGCTTGTTTTCTATCATCTGTTCAAGTTGTTCCAGTTTTTTCTTCGGTTTGTCCTCTTGGTCAACTTGCCACTTATTCACCTTAATTCTAAATAGGGCCTACATCCCTGTTTGGGATATCTTCTTTAGTAATTCCTGCCAATTTTAAGTCCTTTTTGAATTCATCAATCCACTTCATAGTATCCACTGGAGCTTTACTTCTGTTTTCGTAGAATTCCATTATCTGTTTTGTAAGCCTATTTGAGTTCATTCGTTTAATATGGCCATAAAATTTTAAACTTCGTTTTCTAATATCACTATGAATGTCTGTATATAATTTTATTTCCTTTTTACTTCTGAGTCTAAACGCTTCACC
Organism: Diploptera punctata; assembly: GCA_030220185.1. Lineage (NCBI taxonomy): Eukaryota > Metazoa > Arthropoda > Insecta > Blattodea > Blaberidae > Diploptera > Diploptera punctata. The sequence goes on from JASPKZ010008007.1 coordinate 103,873, forward strand.
TATGACTTGTGGACTTAAAACTTTTCTTATAATTTTGCATTCTTTTTTCACTATATTTTCGATATCTTTTTTTCTGTTCAAAATTATTTCTGCTCCATTATTATTATTATTATTATTATTATTATTATTATTATTATTGTATTTTTTTTATTATTATTATTTTTATTAGGGCCAAACATTAAGCCTACAACATTTTATAATGATAATTAAGTCTTATGACTCCATTTTGTTTTTGGTTCAACATACTAACAGCCGTGTTGCACCAACATATGGTGATATGGGTGATGGTAGAAGGACTTGGACCCGGAAGACGACTCACAACTCTCAATGGGATAGCGTTTCAAGTTTAGGGCTCAGGACAGTAATTGCTTGAATAAATAACTAATTTTATTTGAATTATAAAAATAAATTAGTGTGTAGGATTAGAATGTAGATACAGAAGCGCAATAGAGAATTGAGTGGATAAATAAGAAAGAAAAACAGGGGAAAAAAATGAATGGTTCTCATCTAGTTGTTATGATAAATCTGTATGAAATTATATAAAAATAGAGCAGATTCTCAATAATAGTAATAACTTAATAAGCGATTGAAAATACCGAACATGAAAAATAAAAACATCCTTACAGGCCTAATAATATAATCTGAATTATATAATATCATAGGTTGACAAGTAAATAATTACCACATGATTTAAATAAATTTGTAGATATACATTTACTTTGTCATCGCACTTGAGGCACTAAAAATTGTAATTTTATGTGCCTAAAATAACATAAAAATATATTAAATTAGGGCACATTTAGTAAAACTGGGCATTTTTTAAAACTGCAAGCTGTAACAGAAACATTAATACTACTGGAGCATTCATATTTTCCTACATGAGTAAGAATTTAGTGAAGTAAGGTGGGACGCGGTGCGGACGGAAGAAGGTGAGGATTATCCAATCTACCATTTCACAAGTGTATTATTTTCTTATAGTTTAAATGAGAGACTTGGCGTTGGATTTTAATGCCTTGCAGTTAAAAAGGGCAGATAGTTTTTTGATACGGCCTTGGTACATCACAACCCTTCTTTGGAAAAAATTACAAGATAGATTTCTGCATGCAATGATTGGCAGTTCCCTTGTTAGTACAAGTAGTGAATGCGCGGCACCGGACTTTGTTTTTGCTAAATTTAGGCTACAATCTAGCGTTTTCCTTGTTGTTCAATTTCTGTTATTATTGTGCTGTGCCATGTAGTTTTTGGTCTTCCTCTTTTCCTGGGCAATCCCTGTGGATTCCATTCTAGAAATCTTTCACATACTGTCTATTTTGAGAGTGTGTTTAATCTATCGCCATTTACAACATTTAAAATGTTACTGAATTTCATTTTCTGATATCCAACTTAATATATTCCGAAAACAGTATATATCATTCTCTAGGGACGGATTCTTACCACTCATGCATAGAGCGAAGCTTCGAGAAACTTTACAGCAGAAAATATAATTTTCACATGTTCCATTCCTAAACCTGATGATTCAATTTCTATCTTACAAACGATGACTCTGTGTATATCAGGAGAGAAATGTGTCCAAACCTAATGCAAATTCCACAAAACTAAATTTACAGAAATTTAGCCATCCATATCTACTTTCAAAATTTCTACAATGAAAAACACAAAAGGAAAATGATTAATTCAAAACTTTTATTTGCCACTAGTATTATCGAATCCTGTGGTCCATTGCAGCGCAAATATAAGCTCTCCATACATTTATATCCTGAGACAATATTTTCCAATCATTCCCTCTATAATTTATTTACTTCAGATGCTATTATCCCACTCTATACTTGGCCTTCCCACTGAATGATTTCCACTTTATTTTTCCTACAATAAGTTTCCATTCCTCCGTCCACTTTCAAAATGTCCCAAATGTCTTGCCCATCGAAGTCTAAGAAACTTAACTCCTCATATTATATTTGGTTTTTTATCAAGATCATGGAGTTCACTCTTAAGTAGTTTCCTCCATTCACCTGTCTATATGTCACTGTTTGGTCAATAGATCTTCCCGTGCACTTTATTCTCAAATACCCACTTTTCTTATGTCTTGGAGTAAAAGTACTGTGTTTCGCATCCATTTAATACATAACTTGAAGAACCGCAATTTTATATATTATTTATTTAACATTTTTTTAGAGAATTTGAGACAAGAGTCTCCGTCATATATAATAAGGCCTATATCATGCATTTGCAGAGTTGATCCTATACATAATTTATTTCTGTTTATTACTGTTGCAAGTTATTTGAATTCCGACACTTCATCAAAATGTCCATAACACGATATGCTGTTAATATTTGCATATATTATATAAGAAGAAGAAATTATACAAATACCTCAATAACTGTGAAAATGTATATTTTAGCTACTAATCAGTTACAAACTTTTATCTTTCTAGGATACTACATTTGAAAATAAATTTGATGCAATGAAGAAAAACAAGGTAAGAATTAAGGTGGTGAGATTGAAAACAATAGCACGTGGGAATTATTCAAATAATTCCTGCACTATGAGTGTGAAAAATAAATTATATAAATTATATATAGCGAAAGTCTTGGTAAGAATATAATAGCTGGATGGATGCAACAAAATGGATTATTTCATTATGTAATACATACATTTATATTGTAAGAACTTTATGGTGAAAACAGGTAATTTTATATTAATTTAAATATAAAATAATTTAATGTACATATATTTATTTATATGCAAATTCATTGTTCAAGAAAACACAACTTCAAACAAAATCACATACAGGTTGATTGGATATTTAATTAAAAATTCTTGAAGAAAGAAAAAACAAATAGTACATGGGAATTAATCACGTGTGCACCTACCACTTTCCGCTGGTTTTCTGTCACTTTGTCTTTTACTTTGTGGAGAGTTGATAGGTGCTTCAAACAATGTAACCTTCATTCTCGCTTTGTCATATTTTGTCATACTTATAAATGAGAGGTTTTCTAAATATGAAATATAGAGATGTAAATAAAACAATCATCTCTCCACATAAACAGATATTATTTGTCGTAAAATTGGTTGACGTTATAGCTAAGGTATATGCAAATTCTTGGCTTACAAAAAATCCACATTTCGTCCAAGAGAGTCTTGTGGATCAAGATAGTGCATGGCTGAATCCTAGATCAGTTTCTATTAAATTCTGAGATGATATTGACTTTTTATAGTTTATGAAATAGAAATGAACTTAAAAAACAATATCAATATTAAATAATTTCAATTTAGGCTACTGCGATTTTAAGAATAAGATATATCCAAAGAATCGAGATATAACTGTGATACCCTGATTCTTGAAAGGACATAAATATCTGGATCTCTGAGTGTTGTGCTGACATGATGCCTTTCTTGTTTTACAGGTTAATGTAAATTCAAAAATCTAGAAAGACTATTATACTACTAGGGCTAGCGGTCGAACTCCAGATTCGTCAGGAAGTTGACTCTGTCCCTGGAAGTATAATCGGGCTGGACCCTGCGGGTTTTGCGCAGTTCCGGAGTGACCTAAACACACCGTACTTTTAGATGTAAGTCCTTAGTCAGTAATTTCATGTTTTGTAAATGTTAATGTTAATTGAGCTTTGTTTAGTCTATATTTTAAAATTATAATAAGTACTGCGGGTCTTGTGTGTTCCGGAGGGGAACTAAATACATCGTAATTTTATATGTAAATCCTTAGTCTATAATTTCATGTTTTATCAATGTCAATGTTAATTGAACTTTGTTTAGTCTATATTTTGAAATTATAATAAGCATTGCGGATCTTCAGTGTTCCGGAGTGAACTAAACACACCGTACTTTTAGATGTAAGTACTTAGTCAATAATTTCAGGTTTTGCTAATATAACTCAGCATTGTTTAGTCTATATTTTAAAATTATAATACGTACTGCGGGTCTTCGGTGTTCCGGACTGAACTAAACACACCGTACTTTTATGTGTAAGTCCTTTGTCAATAATTTCATGTTTTGTAAATGTTAATGTTAATTGAGCTTTGTTTAGTCTATATTTTAAAATTATAATAGGTACTGCGGGTCTTGTGTGTTCCGGAGGGGAACTAAACATACCGTACTTTTATATGTAAATCCTTAGTCTATAATTTCATGTTTTGTTAATGTCAATGTTAATTGAACTTTGTTTAGTCTATATTTTAAAATTATAATAAGCATTGCGGATCTTCAGTGTTCCGGAGGGGAACTAAACACACCGTACCTTTAGATGTAAGTACTTAGTCAATAATTTCAGGTTTTGCTAATATGACTGAGCATTGTTTAGTCTATATTTTAAAATTTGTAATAAGTAATGCGGGTCTTCGGTGTTCCGGAGCTGAAATAAACACACCGTACTTTTAGATGTAAGTACTTAGTCAATAATTTCATGTTTTGCTAATATTAAAGACAATTGAGCTTTGTTTAGTGTATATTTGAAATAATTATAATAAGTATTGCGGGTCTTGTGTGTTCCGGAGGTGAACTAAACACACCGTACTTTTATATGTAAGTACTTGGTCAATAATTTCATGTTTTGTAAATGTTAATCTTAATTGTGATTTGCTTAGTCTATATTTTAAATTAATAATAAGTACTGCGGGTCTTCGGTGTTCCGGAGGGGAACTAAACACACCGTACTTTCATATGTAAGTACTTAATCAATAATTTCATGTTTTGTAAATGTTAATCTTAATTGTGATTTGTTTAGTCTATATTTTAAATTAATAATAAGTACTGCGGGTCTTCGGTGTTCCGGAGGGGAACTAAACACACCGTACTTTCATATGTAAGTACTTAATCAATAATTTCATGTTTTGTAAATGTTAATCTTAATTGTGATTTGTTTAGTCTATATTTTAAATTAATAATAAGTACTGCGGGTCTTCGGTGTTCCGGAGGGGAACTAAACACACCGTACTTTCATATGTAAGTACTTAATCAATAATTTCATGTTTTGTAAATGTTAATCTTAATTGTGATTTGTTTAGTCTATATTTTAAATTAATAATAAGTACTGCGGGTCTTCGGTGTTCCGGAGGGGAACTAAACACACCGTACTTTCATATGTAAGTACTTAATCAATAATTTCATGTTTTGTAAATGTAATCTTAATGTGATTTGTTTAGTCTATATTTTAAATTAATAATAAGTACTGCGGGTCTTCGGTGTTCCGGAGGGGAACTAAACACACCGTACTTTCATATGTAAGTACTTAATCAATAATTTCATGTTTTGTAAATGTTAATCTTAATTGTGATTTGTTTAGTCTATATTTTAAATTAATAATAAGTACTGCGGGTCTTCGGTGTTCCGGAGGGGAACTAAACACACCGTACTTTCATATGGAAGTACTTAATCAATAATTTCATGTTTTGTAAATGTTAATCTTAATTGTGATTTGTTTAGTCTATATTTTAAATTAATAATAAGTACTGCGGGTCTTCGGTGTTCCGGAGGGGAACTAAACACACCGTACTTTCATATGTAAGTACTTAATCAATAATTTCATGTTTTGTAAATGTTAATCTTAATTGTGATTTGTTTAGTCTATATTTTAAATTAATAATAAGTACTGCGGGTCTTCGGTGTTCCGGAGGGGAACTAAACACACCGTACTTTCATATGTAAGTACTTAATCAATAATTTCATGTTTTGTAAATGTTAATCTTAATTGTGATTTGTTTAGTCTATATTTTAAATTAATAATAAGTACTGCGGGTCTTCGGTGTTCCGGAGGGGAACTAAACACACCGTACTTTCATATGTAAGTACTTAATCAATAATTTCATGTTTTGTAAATGTTAATCTTAATTGTGATTTGTTTAGTCTATATTTTAAATTAATAATAAGTACTGCGGGTCTTCGGTGTTCCGGAGGGGAACTAAACACACCGTACTTTCATATGTAAGTACTTAATCAATAATTTCATGTTTTGTAAATGTTAATCTTAATTGTGATTTGTTTAGTCTATATTTTAAATTAATAATAAGTACTGCGGGTCTTCGGTGTTCCGGAGAGGAACTAAACACACCGTACTTTTAGATGTAAGTACTTAATCAATAATTTCATGTTTTGTAAATGTTCGTGTTAATTGAGCTTTTTTAGTCTAAATTTTAAATTAATAATGAGTACTGCGGGTCTTCGGTGTTCCGGAGGGGAACTAAACACATCGTACGTAGGCCTATATATGTAAGTACTTATGCAATAATTTCTTGTTTTGTTAATGTTAATTGAGCTTTTTTAGTCTATATTTTAAAATTATAATAAGTATTGCGGGTCTTCGGTGTTCTGGAGGGGAACTAAACACACCGTACTTTCATATGTAAGTACTTAATCAATAATTTCATGTTTTGTAAATGTTAATCTTAATTGTGCTCTGTTTAGTCTATATTTTAAATTAATAATAAGTACTGCGGGTCTTCGGTGTTCCGGAGGGGAACTAAACACACCGTACTTTCATATGTAAGTACTTAATCAATAATTTCATGTTTTGTAAATGTTAATCTTAATTGTGATTTGTTTAGTCTATATTTTAAATTAATAATAAGTACTGCGGGTCTTCGGTGTTCCGGAGGGGAACTAAACACACCGTACTTTCATATGGAAGTACTTAATCAATAATTTCATGTTTTGTAAATGTTAATCTTAATTGTGATTTGTTTAGTCTATATTTTAAATTAATAATAAGTACTGCGGGTCTTCGGTGTTCCGGAGGGGAACTAAACACACCGTACTTTCATATGTAAGTACTTAATCAATAATTTCATGTTTTGTAAATGTTAATCTTAATTGTGATTTGTTTAGTCTATATTTTAAATTAATAATAAGTACTGCGGGTCTTCGGTGTTCCGGAGAGGAACTAAACACACCGTACTTTTATATGTAAGTACTTAATCAATAATTTCATGTTTTGTAAATGTTAATCTTAATTGTGATTTGTTTAGTCTATATTTTAAATTAATAATAAGTACTGCGGGTCTTCGGTGTTCCGGAGAGGAACTAAACACACCGTACTTTCATATGTAAGTACTTAATCAATAATTTCATGTTTTGTAAATGTTAATCTTAATTGTGATTTGTTTAGTCTATATTTTAAATTAATAATAAGTACTGCGGGTCTTGTGTGTTCCGGAGGGGAACTAAACACACCGTACTTTCATATGTAAGTACTTAATCAATAATTTCATGTTTTGTAAATGTTAATCTTAATTGTGATTTGTTTAGTCTATATTTTAAATTAATAATAAGTACTGCGGGTCTTCGGTGTTCCGGAGGGGAACTAAACACACCGTACTTTCATATGGAAGTACTTAATCAATAATTTCATGTTTTGTAAATGTTAATCTTAATTGTGATTTGTTTAGTCTATATTTTAAATTAATAATAAGTACTGCGGGTCTTCGGTGTTCCGGAGGGGAACTAAACACACCGTACTTTCATATGGAAGTACTTAATCAATAATTTCATGTTTTGTAAATGTTAATCTTAATTGTGATTTTGTTTAGTCTATATTTTAAATTAATAATAAGTACTGCGGGTCTTCGGTGTTCCGGAGGGGAACTAAACACACCGTACTTTCATATGTAAGTACTTAATCAATAATTTCATGTTTTGTAAATGTTAATCTTAATTGTGATTTGTTTAGTCTATATTTTAAATTAATAATAAGTAATGCGGGTCTTCGGTGTTCCGGAGAGGAACTAAACACACCGTACTTTTATATGTAAGTACTTAATCAATAATTTCATGTTTGTAAATGTTAATCTTAATTGTGATTTGTTTAGTCTATATTTTAAATTAATAATAAGTACTGCGGGTCTTCGTTGTTCCGGAGGGGAACTAAACACACCGTACTTTCATATGGAATTACGTAATCAATAATTTCATGTTTTGTAAATGTTAATCTTAATTGTGATTTGTTTAGTCTATATTTTAAAATTAATAATAAGTACTGGGGGTCTTCGGTGTTCCGGAGGGGAACTAAACACCACCGTACTTTCATATGTAAGTACTTAATCAATAATTTCATGTTTTGTAAATGTTAATCTTAATTGTGATTTGTTTAGTCTATATTTTAAATTAATAATAAGTACTGCGGGTCTTCGGTGTTCCGGAGAGGAACTAAACACACCGTACTTTTATATGTAAGTACTTAATCAATAATTTCATGTTTTGTAAATGTTAATCTTAATTGTGATTTGTTTAGTCTATATTTTAAATTAATAATAAGTACTGCGGGTCTTCGGTGTTCCGGAGGGGAACTAAACACACCGTACTTTCATATGTAAGTACTTAATCAATAATTTCATGTTTTGTAAATGTTAATCTTAATTGTGATTTGTTTAGTCTATATTTTAAATTAATAATAAGTACTGCGGGTCTTCGGTGTTCCGGAGAGGAACTAAACACACCGTACTTTTAGATGTAAGTACTTAATCAATAATTTCATGTTTTGTAAATGTTCGTGTTAATTGAGCTTTTTTAGTCTATATTTTAAATTAATAATGAGTACTGCGGGTCTTCGGTGTTCCGGAGGGGAACTAAACACATCGTAAGTATATATGTAAATACTTAGGCAATAATTTCTTGTTTTGTTAATGTTAATTGAGCTTTTTTAGTCTATATTTTAAATTAATAATAAGTATTGCGGGTCTTCGGTGTTCCGGAGGGGAACTAAACACACCGTACCTTTAGATGTAAGTACTTAGTCAATAATTTCAGGTTTTGCTAATATGATCCTGAGCATTGTTTAGTCTATATTTTAAAATTTGTAATAAGTAATGCGGGTCTTCGGTGTTCCGGAGCTGAAATAAACACACCGTACTTTTAGATGTAAGTACTTAGTCAATAATTTCATGTTTTGTAAATATTAAAGATAATTGAGCTTTGTTTAGTGTATATTTTAAATATAATTATAATAGTACTGCGGGTCTTCGTGTGTTCCGGAGGGGAACTAAACACACCGTACTTTATATGTAAGTACTTAGTCAATAATTTCATGTTTTGTAAATGTTAATCTTAATGTGATTTTGTTTTAGTCTATATTTTAAATTAAATAATAAGTACTGCGGGTCTTCGGTGTTCCGGAGGGGAACTAAACACACCGTACCTTCATATGTAAGTACTTAATCAATAATTTCATGTTTTGTAAATGTTAATCTTAATTGTGATTTGTTTAGTCTATATTTTAAATTAATAATAAGTACTGCGGGTCTTCGGTTGTTCCGGAGGGGAACTAAACACACCGTACTTTCATATGTAAGTACTTAATCAATAATTTCATGTTTTGTAAATGTTAATCTTAATTGTGATTTGTTTAGTCTATATTTTAAATTAATAATAAGTACTGCGGGTCTTCGGTGTTCCGGAGGGGAACTAAACACACCGTACTTTCATATGTAAGTACTTAATCAATAATTTCATGTTTTGTAAATGTTAATCTTAATTGTGATTTGTTTAGTCTATATTTTAAATTAATAATAAGTACTGCGGGTCTTCGGTGTTCCGGAGGGGAACTAAACACACCGTACTTTCATATGTAAGTACTTAATCAATAATTTCATGTTTTGTAAATGTTAATCTTAATTGTGATTTGTTTAGTCTATATTTTAAATTAATAATAAGTACTGCGGGTCTTCGGTGTTCCGGAGGGGAACTAAACACACCGTACTTTCATATGTAAGTACTTAATCAATAATTTCATGTTTTGTAAATGTTAATCTTAATTGTGATTTGTTTAGTCTATATTTTAAATTAATAATAAGTACTGCGGTCTTCGGTGTTCCGGAGGGGAACTAAACACACCGTACTTTCATATGTAAGTACTTAATCAATAATTTCATGTTTTGTAAATGTTAATCTTAATTGTGATTTGTTTAGTCTATATTTTAAATTAATAATAAGTACTGCGGGTCTTCGGTGTTCCGGAGGGGAACTAAACACACCGTACTTTCATATGTAAGTACTTATCAATAATTTCATGTTTTGTAAATGTTAATCTTAATTGTGATTTGTTTAGTCTATATTTTAAATTAATAATAAGTACTGCGGGTCTTCGGTGTTCCGGAGGGGAACTAAACACACCGTACTTTCATATGTAAGTACTTAATCAATAATTTCATGTTTTGTAAATGTTAATCTTAATTGTGATTGTTTAGTCTATATTTTAAATTAATAATAAGTACTGCGGGTCTTCGGTGTTCCGGAGGGGAACTAAACACACCGTACTTTCATATGTAAGTACTTAATCAATAATTTCATGTTTTGTAAATGTTAATCTTAATTGTGATTTGTTTAGTCTATATTTAAATTAATAATAAGTACTGCGGGTCTTCGGTGTGTTCCGGAGGGGAACTAAACACACCGTACTTTCATATGTAAGTACTTAATCAATAATTTCATGTTTTGTAAATGTTAATCTTAATTGTGATTTGTTTAGTCTATATTTTAAATTAATAATAAGTACTGCGGGTCTTCGGTGTTCCGGAGGGAACTAAACACACCGTACTTTCATATGTAAGTACTTAATCAATAATTTCATGTTTTGTAAATGTTAATCTTAATTGTGATTTGTTAGTCTATATTTTAAATTAATAATAAGTACTGCGGGTCTTCGGTGTTCCGGAGGGGAACTAAACAACCGTACTTTCATATGTAAGTACTTAATCAATAATTTCATGTTTTGTAAATGTTAATCTTAATTGAGATTTTTTAGTCTATATTTTAAATTAATAATAAGTACTTGCGGGTCTTCGGTGTTCCGGAGGGGAACTAAACACACCGTACTTTCATATGTAAGTACTTAATCAATAATTTCATGTTTTGTAAATGTTAATCTTAATTGTGATTTGTTTAGTCTATATTTTAAATTAATAATAAGTACTGCGGGTCTTCGGTGTTCCGGAGAGGAACTAAACACACCGTACTTTTAGATGTAAGTACTTAATCAATAATTTCATGTTTTGTAAATGTTCGTGTTAATTGAGCTTTTTTAGTCTAAATTTTAAAATTAATAATGAGTACTGCGGGTCTTCGGTGTTTCCGGAGGGGGAACTAAACACATCGTACGTAGGCCTATATATGTAAGTACTTATGCAATAATTTCTTGTTTTGTTAATGTTAATTGAGCTTTTTTAGTCTATATTTTAAATTATAATATAGTATTGCGGGTCTTCGGTGTTCTGGAGGGGAACTAAACACACCGTACTTTCATATGTAAGTACTTAATCAATAATTTCATGTTTTTGTAAATGTTAATCTTAATTGTGATTTGTTTAGTCTATATTTTAAATTAATAATAAGTACTGCGGGTCTTCGGTGTGTTCCGGAGAGGAACTAAACACACCGTACTTTTAGATGTAAGTACTTAATCAATAATTTCATGTTTGTAAATGTTCGTGTTAATTGAGCTTTTTTAGTCTAAATTTTAAATTAATAATGAGTACTGCGGGTCTTCGGTGTTCCGGAGGGGAACTAAACACATCGTACGTAGGCCTATATATGTAAGTACTTATGCAATAATTTCTTGTTTTGTTAATGTTAATTGAGCTTTTTTAGTCTATATTTTAAAATTATAATAAGTATTGCGGGTCTTCGGTGTTCTGGAGGGGAACTAAACACACCGTACTTTCATATGTAAGTACTTAATCAATAATTTCATGTTTTTAAATGTTAATCTTAATTGTGATTTGTTTAGTCTATATTTTAAATTAATAATAAGTACTGCGGGTCTTCGGTGTTCCGGAGAGGAACTAAACACACAGTACTTTTAGATGTAAGTACTTAATCAATAGTTGAATGCAGGCTTTCACGGCCGGTAATCATGATGTTGAGTGATTCCGGGTTCTGTGGCCGTGGTCCATAGTTGGTGTTGATACCAGACGTTTCGCCCTCAACTGCGGAGGGCATCTTCAGTGGCGAGTGCTTCTAGGCGTGTTTCCTGGTCGGAAGCTCTACTTAGAGTGAACGCTGCGGGTGTTGTATTGATACTAGTGGTGGGAGCAGGGTGAGCGGGCGTGGCTCTTGCTGATTGGCTAATGGTCGTCTCCTTGTTGTCCCTAGTGTTGATGCATTTTTTTCTAGTGTACGGTACCAGGCCTTAGACAGTTTAATACCTTCCTCTTTTCTGTTAATATTTTCCTTATGCTTGTGTATTTCTATAGCCTCTCGATATAATCTAGGGAAATAATAGGAAGTTGTGGCTAAAACTTGTGTATCATCGAATAGAATCTGGTGTCCATTCATAATGGCATGTTCTGCTACAGCCGATTTATCCATTTCTCCTTGTCTGCAGTTTCTTTTGTGTTCTGATAAACGGGTGGCTATACTTCTTTTTGTGGTCCCTATGTATGGTTTACCACACGAACAAGGAAGTCGATATACGCCGCAAGTGGAGAGAGGTGGCCGAGGATCCTTAGCTGAGCGAAGGCAGTCTTCTATTTTTCTTGTAGGTCTGTAAACTGTTTTTATGTTGTATTTTCGTAGGAGTTTTCCGATACGATCTGTGACTCTTTGTACATATGGTAAGTAGGCTATGCTGGTTGAGGGTGTGTTATCCATTCTGACGTGCTGTCTTCGTGGATGTATGGTTTGTCTTATTTCCTTGGATGTGTAGCCATTTTTCTGGAAACAATTGAACAGATGGTGTTCTTGTTTAAGGTGTTGTGGTTGGCATAACTTAGTCGCTCTGTCGAACAGTGTCTTAATGACACCTCGCTTTTGTCTTGGATGGTGGTTAGAGTCTTTGTGCAGATATCGGTCTGTGTGTGTAGGTTTTCTGTAAACTGATGTTCAAATAATAAGGACTAATAAGGACTGGCAATGGGGAAATTCAACATACAGTTTACAGAAAACCTACACACACAGACCGATATCTGCACAAAGACTCTAACCACCATCCAAGACAAAAGCGAGGTGTCATTAAGACACTGTTCGACAGAGCGACTAAGTTATGCCAACCACAACACCTTAAACAAGAACAACACCATCTGTTCAATTGTTTCCAGAAAAATGGCTACACATCCAAGGAAATAAGACAAACCATACATCCACGAAGACAGCACGTCAGAATGGATAACACACCCTCAACCAGCATAGCCTACTTACCATATGTACAAAGAGTCACAGATCGTATCGGAAAACTCCTACGAAAAATACAACATAAAAAACAGTTTACAGACCTACAAGAAAAATAGAAGACTGCCTTCGCTCAGCTAAGGATCCTCGGCCACCTCTCTCCACTTGCGGCGTATATCGACTTCCTTGTTCGTGTGGTAAACCATACATAGGGACCACAAAAAGAAGTATAGCCACCCGTTTATCAGAACACAAAAGAAACTGCAGACAAGGAGAAATGGATAAATCGGCTGTAGCAGAACATGCCATTATGAATGGACACCAGATTCTATTCGATGATACACAAGTTTTAGCCACAACTTCCTATTATTTCCCTAGATTATATCGAGAGGCTATAGAAATACACAAGCATAAGGAAAATATTAACAGAAAAGAGGAAGGTATTAAACTGTCTAAGGCCTGGTACCGTACACTAGAAAATAAATGCATCAACACTAGGGACAACAAGGAGACGACCATTAGCCAATCAGCAAGAGCCACGCCCGCTCACCCTGCTCCCACCACTAGTATCAATACAACACCCGCAGCGTTCACTCTAAGTAGAGCTTCCGACCAGGAAACACGCCTAGAAGCACTCGCCACTGAAGATGCCCTCCGCAGTTGAGGGCGAAACGTCTGGTATCAACACCAACTATGGACCACGGCCACAGAACCCGGAATCACTCAACATCACTTAATCAATAATTTCATGTTTTGTAAATGTTCGTGTTAATTGAGCTTTTTTAGTCTATATTTTAAATTAATAATGAGTACTGCGGGTCTTCGGTGTTCCGGAGGGGAACTAAACACATCGTAAGTATATATGTAAATACTTAGGCAATAATTTCTTGTTTTGTTAATGTTAATTGAGCTTTTTTAGTCTATATTTTAAAATTATAATAAGTATTGCGGGTCTTCGGTGTTCCGGAGTGAGCTAAACACACCGTACTTTTAGATGTAAGTACTTAGTCAATAATTTCATGTTTTGCTAATATTAAAGATAATTGAGCTTTGTTTAGTCTATATTTTAAAATAATTATAATAAGTATTGCGGGTCTTGTGTGTTCCGCAGGGGAACTAAACACACCGTACTTTTATACGTAAGTACATGGTCAATAATTTCATGTTTTGTAAATGTTAATGATAATTGAGCTTTGTTAAGTCAATATTTTAAAATTATAATAAGTAATTTTTGTATGATTTTATTATTATTATTATTATTATCATTATTTTTATAATTCCAATATCGTTAAATTCTCTATTTTGATATGTGATTTATTTCAGATGTTGGCGTAATTTACTTTATATATCAAGGTATGTACTATTTTACTTAAGGCCTTAATTTTAAAATAAAATTTATAATGTCATTGAGTATCTGGTCAAAGTTAAAAAATATCATGCCATTTCTTGTTTCCTAGAAATTGGCAATGGTTAGGTGCATTATTTGAATTCAAGAATCGCAGACAATCATCCTGCACGGTTTTTATCTCAGCTACAAGACTCTTTTGGCGAACCATTGTGAAACGATTGTTAATACAAGGATGGGGATGTATCTTAGCTACAACGTCATCCAATTTTAGGCCAAACAGTACCTACTTATGTAGGTGACGACTTTTTTATTTACGTGTTTAAATTGCATATCTACAAAATATCTTATTTTGAACCTTTACGCCGAAAAATATCTACTTATGTGGGGTGATGAGTTTTTTATTTACATCTCTATATTACATTTCCAGAAAACCTCCCATTTTGAAGTATCACAGTTACAGCAGAAGTGCCAAGTGTTATGTTAATTACCAACGTAAATATGAATGTGGTGTCTACTACAATTGTATGAATAACCTGTGAATTCTATTCAGTGTAAATTGATGTCTAGTGACAAAAAATATAAAATGACAGCTGTACTCAGAAATTAGTGACAGTGTAATATTTTTTCTTCCTTCAAGATATTTTCAAATGAATATAAAAAAAACTGTATGTGATTTCCTTTCAAGTTGTTTTTTATTGAGCAATGGTTAAATACCTACCTACCCTGCACTCTAATTGTATTAATTATTTCAAACACTTGGCTAAGTAATAAGTTTATATTCAGTTCAAATAATATTTTGGAAATATAATTTTTCGAAGTAAATTTCCGTAATTATAATTCATAATACGTTTTTTATAGATTTTAAAAAAAAGATAATTTTTATTCTTTGCGTTACAGAAGATAATTATTTTGCAAAAATGTACATAAAAGATACATTTATCAAACAACACTATGAAGTTGGCTGAAATTTGGTGTGGAAACAAGACACCAAATGCAGAACTCCTGGTGTTTGTGGTCTCAACAGCAAATTATTCTGCTTCCTTTGTCGAGTAAATGGACCTGTGTGATTGAACCACCCTGTTTCTCGAGAGGCGATGAATATCGGAATCAATGAGTTTTACTGGAGCACTTCTAACTTTATTACTATTATTAACTTAAATATTCTTATCGGTAAATTTGCAATATAGTGAAACATGTTGCAATATTTTTAAAATGTTCAGTTATATTTCAGGTTGAAATCATGTGGAACAACAATAAACAAAATTCCATTATGTAAAAATCATAGAGAAGAACTCTACTGTTCTTCATAGAGTATGCATCTTAGTTCCTACATTATGCCATAAATAAATATTCCATTTAGGAACGGATATTGACATAAATAATAACTATCTGCACTCTCGAGCGTGCAAGATCATGGCCATGCCGATTTAAACTGCCCATACATCCGTATCTTAAGCTTATGTTTCCCAATCATATATTGTACAATTTAATGTATTCATGGTTAATATAATTCTCCCATCTCATTCTTTGCCTGCATACTGAGGTTTTCTCAATTATCGCACACTCTTCCATTTCCCATTCGTGTCACATGCCTTGCTCACCGCGGTCTACGTGCCTTAATTATCTTTATTACATCTCTGGCTTCCCATAAAGATCATTAGGCTCACTGTAATGCAGTCGTCTCCATTTTCCTCTCTGCTCATCTCTTTTTGGTCCAAAAAATATGTTATGAACTTTATTCTCAAATACTCGTAATCTTTTCTCCTTGTTTTAAGTAAGATCCATGTTTCGCATCCATATAATATAATTTGGAAAATAACAGCTTTATATATTTTCAGTTTAATCTAGTGACTAACTATTATGTAAAGTCCTAACATTCTATGTTCCTAGAAACATGTCCCTGTGTTGAGCCTTTGCCATGGATTCCCTGAAGCATTCCCCGCCCGCAGAACCGAATGAGGGACTATTTTACCTCTGGAAAGTTTTACCCCAGTTTCTTAACGGTTGTATTTTTACGGTGAACGATCGTCATTATTTGGATTAAGGTGCTCTTTGTCTGACTTATCATCCTCCAATGCTTTAAATAAAGTATTAGTTTAAACATGAAAAAAAAACTACACCTATAAAGTCAGAGGATGAAAGTTTTATTACTAATCATAATTTTCTTAAAGTAAAAAAGAGGATTTTTTAAAAATCATATTCAAAATAAGTGCAAATAGAAGTCATTTAACATGAATATCGTGAATAGAGAAATCTGTTGAAAATCGCGGTGAAACAGGTAATTCAAATAAACCACATAGGCTATTGATATTTCCTGTAATAGTTCAATGGATAATTTATATTTAAATGTACTATGTTTTAAATACGACCAATTATCAATTTGAGCTTCTCTTATATCTAGTGAACCACTAATATATAATGCCTTAACATCCCGTGTTCCTAACAACATGTCCCTCTATTTAAGCCTTTGTCTTGGATTCCCTGAAGAAGATTGAATTACCATGAGTGTAAATATATGGACATCCCTGAATAGTACTGCTACTAACATCAGTTCGGGTTGCGGGAATATTGTGTAATGATCAGTATTAGCCTACAAATAATATAAAGGTGGTTCTGTCTGCAGAGCTCACCGAGTTCTAACGGACAATGGTCATAAGCACCCACCTAACTAACAACTATATCAGAGAGATTTCAGTACTTCTGAAGCTGCCAAAATCAACTATTTAAAATGTTATTAAATCTGCACGCGGAAAATATGTAGGAATGTGCTGTCGTTTCTCTTCCTTCTCTTACTATGTTGCCACTTCCTGTCCCCTGTGTTGTGTTATTTGACTGGGAGGTAGATATTTTGACTTTTAAATGATCCGTCACCTACAGTAGTCGTTGAACAGATGAATAATCCAGGAAACATGTTACTAGTTTGGAATGAGCTGTCCCTCCTTTGCCTTCCTCATTAAAAGTTGCCAATTCATGTCCCCTGTTGTGTTGTGAGGCTGGTAATACATGACAAACAATGTGGTTTTAAGTTATCTGAAACCTTCGGTAGTCGTCCATTAAATGACTAATTTGACAACCCCATGTAATGCTATTTCATGCGTGTTTAGGGGTTCTCCCTTATATAGAGAAATAGCTAAAACATTGTAATACATAGCTGCATTTATTATTGAATACATTTGTAACCACATTTCATTCAACTTTGCCTGCTAGCATGACTGTAGAACACTTCGCAATCATATTTAATCTTAAGGAAAAAATATATTTTTTCGATTAACAAAGTAACTAGTCAAACTAACAAAATATTTATTTATTTTTTCCAAATGTCCTAGGTTGTCTTTTCGACATTTCTGGTGTTCTCTCCAGGGATGGCGTAATTGTAACCCACTTCTGCGCCTGGAAGGCGGAGTTACGCTGCTCCGATGATATGAGAGTTGACGAAGGTTGTAATGATGCACCAGGAGAAGCCTTAAACTAAACTTAAGCTACATAGGCGAATACGAAATTGATGATAATGATATACAGATTGTGCTCGGGGACCATTTGGGCCTTAAAGTTTCCTCACATTTATCTTACAGGTGTGGAAAAAACCTCACCCAGGAAATCTTTCTCGATCGGGGATCGAACCCGGATCCGAGGTAACACGATACCTCGAGACCTCAGCGGTGGACATGTTTATATATATATTATATTTCAGTTGTTCGTTAGAGTTTTCTTTATTTAGAGATAGTCTTACTATATTAATACTCTTGAAAATCCAGATTTTGTTAACATGACTGTATTTTCTTTTAATTAAAAACATATTTCGACAAACAAAATATATGTCTTATCACTATAATAATAATAATAATAATAATAATAATACTTTATTTATTCTGGCAGAGGTAAGGCCATAAGGCCTTCTCTTCCACTCAACCAGCACAAATTCAAATAAATATTCGACAAATATAGATATACACTATACTAATTATAAACAGTTAAAGATACAATAAATGTAGCAATGTAAATGTCATGTACAAACAACATTTTATAGGATAATAACAATAATAATACGATAATAATAATAATAATAATAATAATAATAATAATAATAATATAAATATGATACATTATACGGGAAACACCAATTAATATATATACCTTACACTGGATAATAATGAAGTCGAGTTTAGAGCAAATATAAATTTAGATTTATTTTAAAAGATGCCAATGTCCGGCAGCCCCTTATTTCTTGTGGTAGGGAATTCCAGTTGCGAGAAGTGGAGATGGTATATGACATGGAGTGATGTGATGTCCTATGTTGCGGTATATTAAGTAAGAGACTATGTTGTGATCTTGTGTTTAAGTTATGGTTTGAGGATAGATACTGGAAACAGGATGATAAATAATTGGGAATCGAGGTATGTAGGATCTTAAATAGGAGAATTAGACAGTGCGATTTTCTTCTCTCTTTTAGATGTAGCCATGACAATTCGTGGAATAATGGAGAAATGTGATCGTATTTTTCGAACATTAAATATGAATCTGATACACATATTATGGACACGCTGCAGTTTGTCCGACAATCCGTCACTTATGTCAGTTAGTAGAACGTCACAGTAGTCACTATGGTATGCAAGGGAAAAACTCGCCATCCATAAGACAACTTTTTAGTGCCCTATGCATTTCTTTTTATTTTTTAGCTCCAGCCCTATAGTATGTATATGTTATATATGCTAATTGTCCCCAAAAAATTCTCTCAATGATGGATAAACCCTCATTCAAACTGTCAAGTAGTCTTTGAGTTGATAAGACAGACTCACATTAATTTTTATATGCAACCAGATAATACCCATTATGCGCTGCTACGCCTAAATAAATGGAAATTAATGTGTTTTTATGTTTAGTTGAATAAGTGAACGGAAAAATAATTATAAATTTATATTTTTTAGATACCCCGTACTGATTACACGGCGTTGCCCGGGAATCTACTTACCCCGATCTTCTTCACATAAATCAGCTGAAATACGAAAATTAATGTTTTATGTTTAGTTAAATAAGTAGAAGGAAAAATTTATATCGTAATTATTTTTAGATACCCGTGCTGTTTACCTGGCGTTGTCCGGGAATCTACTCATCCTGATCTTATTGATATACGAGTAAATGACCTGAAAGACAAAAATTAGTGTACTTCTTATGATTAGTTGAATAAGTAAAATGAAAAATAATTATAAATGTATATCGTAATTATTTTAAGATCCCCCGTCCTGATTACCCGGGAATCTACTTATCTCGATCTTCTTGGCATAAATGAGCTAAAAGTCAAAATTCGTTATTGTGAGTTATCCGTAAAAGAATATCCGTCATGTGCTTCTATACTTTTGCACAGGAATCTACGTACTTGTCTCGATCTTCTTGGCATCAATGAAAGCCAAAAATTATTATTGTGAGTTATCCGTAAGAGATAAACATACGCTGTCGCGGACTTTTTGTACAGCTTTATGTGATATTCAATTCTACATTAATGTTGTGTATTAGTTATGGTTTAGGCAGCGTAAGCAATTTAAGCGTCCAAAGAGCTACTTTTTTCAAGTTTTCCACAATAAAGAGCGATTTTTAAGGATGTAAGAGTTGAGTATCACAACTCTCTTATAGCCTATGTTCATCCCGGGAATCTCCTGAACACTTTGTAAAAAGTCCCATCGGATCAACGGTATGGCAGCGCAAAAAGTACGAACAAACAAACAAACATTAATTTTTATATATTAAATATATAGTGCAATTATTGCACTAATAACATACATTACTGTTAAATTTATTATTACTATTATTATTATTATTATTATTATTATTATTATTATTATTATTATTATTATTATTATTATTATTATTAAAATTATTAAATATAAATCTTTATATCTTGTCGTTAAGTTTTCATTATAAAATATTAAGCTCAAAAATATGAAATAAATAACATTTTCATTAAAGATACATGTATTAGTAAGACTATCTTAATTATTTTCTTGTATAAGTAACCTGTAGTTTAGTGGTAATATTTGTTGCCTGTAGTCCCGAGGGTCGTAGGTTTAATCCCGGCCGTGGCCTATGGAATTTGTAGAACTATTTTAGCCTGAATAAAAAGGCTTCTGAGCAAAATTTAACCCATATTCCTCCATAATTTACTAGATATCTCCTCGAGAGGATGTACTAACCACATGTCACTCGCTAGATATAAGGAAATAAAAGTAACTTAATTAGTCGGATTAAGAATTTTCCCACTAGATGACACTGATGTTCTCAATCAATTAATAAGTAACCTAATGGAATTATGTTACAATATATTCAATAAAACTAATTAAATATTTTTATTTCTCCTACGAATATGATCAGTGTTTGGAGATCCATCCAACATTATTATTATCATTAGCATGGTTATTATTATTATTATTATTATCTTCTTATTCTTCTTCTTCTTCTTCTTAAACATAATTTGTAGGATTTTCATCCTGTTTATTTCCAAAATCACTCCTCGGAGGAAGACGTTTTGGATGTGCATTCACTGTCTATCCATCTCTTGGCTGGTCTTCCTCTTGTTCTTCTCCCGTCCATTGGTCTATCTTCTTTAACTCTTATAGCAAGTCGGTTTCTTCCATTCTTTCTATATAACTCTTCCAATATTTTCGTCTATCTATTATAAATTTTGTTATATCTTGCATATGACATTTGTCCCTAATTTCTGTGTTATTATTATTATTATTATTATTATTATTATTATTATCATTATACGACAAATTCACTTATATGATACGAACATGGTATCTTACTATAAGTGACGAAAAAAGATTAGGAGTATTTGAGAATAAAATGCTTGGGAAGATTTTGGACCAAAGAGTGACCTACTGACAAGTGAATGGAGAAGATATATGAAACGAGTTGTAAAATAACAGTTAGTTTTCATAGCTTACGAGCAGACGTGTGGCTTCAAGGGTACGAAAAGGGACATGGAAACTTCTTGTAGGAAAACCAAAAGGAAAACGCGTAGTAGATAGGCCAAGAATTAGGAGGGAGAATAACATTAACAGTGATTCGACGGCAGGTGAATTATAGGCCTACAGGGGATTATTGGAAAACAATATAATAACGATGTGTGGAAATCTTATGTCCGCGCGACCATGAAGCTCCTCGATCGAGAGTGCTAGTTTGAATTAGTTATTTACTATTTATAAAATGACACATATATATGAAATGATGTGTTCACCGCTGTGGTCTCGAGGTAGCGTGCTGCCGTGTCACGCAGCGGCCCCGGGTTCGATCCCCGGTCGGGGCAGTTTTTCTGGATGAGGTTTTTATCGGGGTTTTTCCTCACCTGTAAGACGAATGGACCTGCCCTCGGGCAGAATTACTATGGGTGGATATGACATGATAAGAAAAATAAATGCTTGGACGGGATTTGATTATTTGCTTAATTGTTATAGGCGCTACTAGAGGGCAGTGGAGATCGAGTTCCCGCTTCTTCTCGTAATAATAAAGAATATATATATATATATATATATATATATATATATATATATATAAAGAAGAATAAATGTTTGTACTGGATTTGCTTAGTAACGAAATTGGTAGCGCACTGGAGTATCAATCCAGAGGTCCGGGTTCAAATCCCGTCCAAGCATTTATTTTTCTTATCATGTCATATTAAGCTTGCATTGCTCAGTGTCAAAAAATGACATTATAACATCGGTATATATATATTCTGTATTCTATAGGTCTACATAATATCGAAAAATATCATACTGTAAGAAAATATAATATTAGGCCTAATAATAATAATGGGAACACTGTGCCATAGTACCGTTGGTTAATGCATTACTCTATAATCCGGAAATTAGGTGTTCGAGTCCCGGTAAGCTAGTATTTTAAACTGGACTAAACCTTCTGGCAGCACCATGGCCCAGGGACTGACTCAGCCTTTAATGGAAATGACTACCAGGAGCTTATTCTCGGGGTAATGGAGTCCATCACCGAGGGCTGACAACATGGCTAATATCTCGTACCGATTGTCTAGATCGGTGTTCCTAGGAATTTTAATTCCGTCATTTTTTCAAAACTTTCTTCCCTAGATGGTTAATAGAGGAATAGGACAGAATTTTTCGAATGGAAATTTGATTACATCCTTTTACAGCGCCTACATTTGCTGTTAAGTTCGATTGGCATTTAATAATGATTTTTTTGTGGATCATATAATACTTGCTTATACCGATATTTAGGTCCATCCCAATTGATTAGTGTTATTTAATAGAATGTGTACGTTTGCTTTTAATATTTCCTCGCTGTAGCTTACATCATCAACATACAGCCTACTAACAACTTATTAATATCGTTGATTTGCACACCCTTTATCCTCAAGTTATTTGACTGCAAATCCTTGCTTTAACCCATTATGAATAAATTACAGAATTATTTAAAAATTGTTTCCCTACTCGCAAATTACTCCTCGAGTCACTTACATACATTTTGATACGTCAAATTATAAATTTTATTAATTCCAAATTCTAGCGAAATTATGTACCCCCACAGTATATTTCTTTATTGAATCGTATGATTTTTAAAGTATTTTTGAACTCTACATATAGTTGCTGTACAATGGCATGATTGCTTTTCTGTAATCTTATATAATATATAAAATGAATGTTTGTTTGCTTGTACGTATCGGCTACTAGATTGTATATATAGTGCATGAATATCAACACATACCGCATGCGGGAGTTAATATAAAAACATTTGTAGCAATTGATTATACCACCAAAAAAAAAAAAAAAGAAACCACTGTTTGCAGTTACTTAAATGTATTTTCTCCCAGAAAAATATAATTGTCATATTTACATCATAGGACATCAGAAATGAATTAACATACAGTTTGATGTGTTTCATTTTTTCTCCACTAGAGTGCATTCTTACAATATTGCGTTCCTTTGGCAATAAATAATATGATCTGGTTGAGTGATGAACAAAAGAAGCATTTGAAGCGTACCAATCGTTCCTCATTGGTTTTCAAACATCGCCGTTTACATTAAATATATAAATATTTTAAAATAACTATATTTAAATAATGATTTGTAAGTAAACAGCTTAATTTAATTCGTTAAATAGTCCTAACAAATGCCACTCTTGATTTCCAAATTCTCTAAATAAATTCACTCCTCACTTCGTGAGTCGTGAATTTATCGATAATTTGGAAATCACTCGTGGCATTACTTATGATAATTAATTTGTTTATAGCCGGTTGATCATACAATAAACTATAAGCATAGTACAAATTTGGCTTCATTTTTTAATCCACGTGGCCAGAAATTTCAATATATACGTGCGTGACTAAGTTAATCCTAATGTTTAATAGAGGTAATTAACTGGCAATTAGATTCGCGTGCATTTAAAAATGTAGGATCCCTGTCCTTAATGGAGCGTCGGTTCACCGGAAGGATTTGTAAGGTTAAATTTCATGTTTTCGTTACAACTGTCTTGAATAATACTGTAGAGTAATGTGATCCGTTTCTGTTTCTCTCCCTCTTTTTCTGATTAACCAATTTTCTACTTAAAATTAACAAGTTTCGGAAGGGATATTATTACATTAATACAGGTCTTTTAGAATTTCCTTTCATTTTCATGTTTATTTAATATGTATTTAGATAATTTCCCTTCTTTATGTCTGGTAATAAAACTCGTAAAATTAAGTCAGGAAATGCAGGCCTCAACTTCCCAGAATATTTGTGTTCTTTCTTTTTTATGGCTTTCTGTGACATTTCTGTAATACAGATGAGTAAAGTAGCCTTATCCACTTTTAATTAGCAACTAAGGTTGGTTAGAAAGGGGTCCTCATCTAGGGGATATGTGGATGGCGACCACAAGGTGCCCAAGCTGAGCAAAACATTTCTTCCACTTACTTGTGTTTTGCTCTCTTTTAACTTTACTATCTAACCTCTCTTGGTTAACTCTTGTTTTTTTCGACTCCGACGCTATTAGGGCATCCGAGGGCTAGGGAGTCCTTCCTTTCTTCCATTTCTTCTTTCCTTTATTTTCTTTTCTTCTCCAGAAAAGCCTGACCAGAGGCTATAAGATGGCAGCCCCATCACTGGTCTTGCCTTCCTTTGGCCAGCAACCAATCGAAGGGACTATTATTATGCTTTCAAGTCTTATACGAGAATTTCCCGGAAGGATCAAAATGCTGGAGGGAAAATTTTCTGTAGGATCGTAACGGGCCTTGGCCTAATACTTGGAAGGAAGAAGAAGAAGAAGAATTACAGCAACAAGGAAATCAATAAAGTCGCATTAAATGATGGTATTTTAAAAATGATCCCACAACAGGCCCGGAGGCCCTTGGGGTAGTTGGAGGTTAAGGCTCCCACTGTTTCTAGACAATCGACACTTTATGTCAGCCGGGTTGTCAGCCCTGCATGACGGCCGCCTTTACCCCAGAACAAGCGTCTGGTACTCATTTCCGTTAGAGGCTGAGTCGACCCCAGGGCCATAGGGCCGCCAGAGGATTTGGTTCAGTTTAAAAATCCTGACCCCAACGGGACTTGAACCCTCGACCCTCCAGATTGTAGCTCAGTGCCTTAACCACTACGCTACGGCGTGCCCCCAATGATGGTATTATCTCCCAATTTAATTTATGGACCGCGGAGGAAAAACACAAAGAGAATTAGATGATTTTGCTGAACGTGAGTAAGTGATTGATCTATCCAATGATTGGTTATCAAATGAATTGGCTCTGAGAACAGTATTTGGGATTCGTATTCGGGATGTCCCGAGTTCTAGTTTTGATGCAATGTTTTCATGATGGCCTTCAGTTATAATGCCAGCTGAAAAGTTGAAAATTCATTAGCATGAGTAATTTCATTCGTTAAAATGTAATAGGCTGTCCACAAGACATGACTATATGAGTAGAGGGAGGAATAGACATGCAGGCTGTTTATGTACATCCAAACAATTCGAACACCATATGACCCACTTATCTAAACATCTAAAAATATATAACTAAAACATTAAGTAAACTTAAATAAAACATAATTAATTATATTTGATATGTTGTACTTCATACAGTCTAAATAATACATAGCATTCCTCACAATAATTGTATTTTTGCGCGATAATGCGTTTTGTCGTACTTACAGCAATGGCGTCCATGATTAAAAGTTGAACTTTCTACATTTCGGGGTTGCCAACCTAAATATCTATACTGTAATAAAAATAACTATAGTGTAATATTACATATTACAAACACGGGGTGTGGGAAGTAAAACCACTGCCCTCTATCTATACTAGGCCTACATAACAATGTATGTACAAAAAATATCCAAAAGGCATTGTTAATGTACATTATACGAAACAAAACAGTGCATTTTATATGAACTGAACTTTATTTGAAACAATATAAAACAATAAATATGTACTTGCCGCCATGTTATCACTAAACTGGTCTCACGGTCTCCTGTTGTTTCAACTAATAAACATTGTCCACACTATGATGATCTTGTAGAAAATTTCCGGGCTGTTGGCCATGGTCTTGAGGCTTGTAGTTCCCCGACGTTTCGCCAGAGGCTGCGTCCGGCATCCTAAAGGGTTGTCTTGAGACTGTGTCCTCTGACCCTTGAGGTTGCCGGACGCAGTCTCTGGCGAAACGTAGAGGAACTGCAAGCCTCAAGACCACGGCCAACAGCCCGGAAATCTTCTGCAAGATCATCATAGTAACTCCGGCCGTGAAAGCCTAAGTCAATATATTGTCCACACTGTTAACGTTAGTCAATTGTTTATTATGAACGTTAATATTTCCAACAAATATGTTATTATTTTACTATTATTTATTATTTTTAAAACACTATCACGCAAAAATATAATGTACAACGCACATTTGTGAAGTGTTTTACAGAAACTCGGAAATTAAAAACCTCGCTGTCGCTCGGTATTAAATATTTTCCTCGATTCTGTAAAAACCACTCCCCAACCTCCCATCGTAATATAGGCCTACTATTACATTATGCCTTGAAGTAGGATTCGAAATTGGGTTCAGTCAGGGTAGAGCCAGACACTCTTCTTCTTCTTCTTCTTTCTTAGCACTACAATCCTTTAAGTTTGACCTTGACTTCCTTTAAGACAAATACCCATTTTAGTCCGGCAATCATCATCAGGCTTCTTAACTTTGTTTCTTTTTCCAGGATGAGGTTGTCGGCCTCATGGCCAACCCCCATCCTGGAGGACCAGGGATTCAGGATTACCGTACTTTAGTCTCAAGAGAACCTCGTTTTAAGGCGCCAGGTACTGACCCTTAGGGATAGGATTTGCTGGTTGTGTAAGCAGATTGAAGTCTGCCGATTAAGGCATTACTTGGCATTTGATAGATAGGGGCCTACATCTACTCGGTGTAGATGTATCCACCAAGACCACTAAATCAGTCATTCACCCTTCTCTTTTATCTGGGCTTGGGACCGGCTGTATGAAGGCCTGAGGCACTCAAAGGAGGTACCCAGCTCCCCCCCCCACCCCATAGGCAGAGACTCTCTTCTTAGGGAAGGGAAAATCTTGATGAATTGATGAATTAAAACTTACTAATCAAATAATTAACTTTATCCTAAGTTCGTCGTGCTGGCTGCTTCCTGAGTAGCGGACCCATATTTGATACCCGGCGGGGTTGAAAATTTTAATTATTAAATTAATTAAATTTAATTACAACATTTTCAATCTCTGGGCCATGAGATGTGGTGGCGCTACATTGTGCACCAGATTTTTGTATTAAATTACAAACTTCTAAGCAGTATTTATGTTGAGAAGGCATGTGGTG
Organism: Diploptera punctata; assembly: GCA_030220185.1. NCBI lineage: Eukaryota > Metazoa > Arthropoda > Insecta > Blattodea > Blaberidae > Diploptera > Diploptera punctata. The sequence continues at coordinate 131,134 of JASPKZ010008007.1, forward strand.
CTGTTGATAGTAATTCGTCCGTCTCGGATGCGGATATCAAGCATGGCGGACCCTTGGTGATTTTCGATGGGAGTAGGCTCCGTCCCGGCACAGGGTTTCGTCTTCTCCCTTCTCATCATGCCTCATGCAACACACTTTACACTACACAAACATAAAATCATTGTCTACACTCTACACTCCTCTCTGTTAGGCTATATAAAGTGGTTTGCCGAAGTGGTGCGTAAATTGAAAATATAGGCCTACCACATTAACGCCATCTATTCGCCCAGCGCGGAACGCGAAGACGTATAGTGTAGTGGTGGCATTAGAACACACATAATTATCCATATTTCTAATTGAATTTAGGACCTATTAACTTGACGGTTAAAATTATTCACGCATAATTCATTTTTATTGACACAGTTAAACTATAAATGAAGATTAATTGGGAGGTATTATTATTTTGTTCTTCGAGTCTCCATGGTGGAAAAATTCCCATGGCATTTCGGCCAGTATGGGACCGGTGCCCACTCAGTATCGTGAGGCATTTGGGTAGCTAAAATAAGTAGCGGTTCCAGGTTGAGAAAACCAGCTATAACGGCTGGGGGACTCGACGTGCTGACCACATGTCACCCCTACACTGGCAAGATGATCAACTACATTTGTGATTGACATATGTGGATGTGAGGCCAGGAGCCGGCTGGTAAGCTAAGGGCCTTCTGTCGTGCCATGCAATTATTATTACTATTATTATTATTATTATTATTATTATTATTATTATCATTATTATTAAACCTGCCATAGCCTGTCCCAAACTAGGTTGAAAAAGATGAGGGGAAGGAGTAACACCTCGTAAAAAAACTTTGGTTCAGCTTGCCCAGCTGATAGTACCTTGTGAGGGCCCCTTGCCAGGGTTACGGTGAAGACCTCAACGGCAGATACAGCGGAGAAGGAGTCCTTCGGTACGGTGTACCTGACGGAAGATGCAACTCTACATCTACTGCCTTGTAGATTGACAAACGGGCGGATGGGGTTCGTTAGTCCTGCAAGACAACCCATCTAGGAGAGACAACTCCGAAATAAAACTGGGCAGACTGAGCTCTGGAGCTGGGTGAAGGCAATCGGCCTAGGGAGGAAACCCCGAATAATAAACCCGCCATGAAAACGGGCTAGCAACCCACTTCAAGGTGTATCTTATACATTGCTCGCAGTCCCAAGGATCAAGCCCCGGATGAAAGACGGAAACAAAATACGACAAACGCTAGGAAAAGGTCTACGATTCTCGACCAGTTATCGTATATGGAGCAGAAACTAGGGCTGATACAACAAAAAAAATAAACAAATAATAAGCACATACGAAATGAAAATCTTATGAACTATTCAGGGGAAAACATTATTTGATAAAATACACAACACAGAAATTAGGGATAAATGCCACATACAAGACATAACCAAATTTATTATAGATAAGCGAAAATATTGGAAGGATCATGTAGAAAGAATGGAAGAAAACCGGCTTGCAAAAAGAGCTAAAGAAGATAGTCCAATGGACGGGAGAAGAACAAGAGGAAGAGCAGCCAAGAGATGGATAGAGAGTGAATGCACATCCAATACGTCTTCCTCCGAGAAGTGATTTTGGAAATAAACAGGATGAAAATCCTACAAATTAAATTTAAGAAGATTATTATTATTATTATTATTATTATTATTATTATTATTATTATTAGTATTAGTATTATTATTATTATTAGTAGTATTATTATTATTATTTTGTTCACAATGGTTACATACATCACTGTTAGGATTGTATTTCTCACTTGAGCGCAGTTATCTCTTATTTGTCTATGTTTAAATTATGACCGGCCAACCTTATGGGCTAGTGATCAACGTTCCTGACTACTGTTCATGAGGTCCCGGGTTCGATTCCCGGTCAAACCGTAGGATTTTTTTCCTTAAAGGAAATTATTCCTGTGGTGGGCCATGGTCTGGAATTTAGGTTAAGTTTAGGTTAAGAACTCTTCTGGCGCTTCATTATCATTTATCGCCCATCATATCAACGGAGTAACGTAACTCCATCTTCCTGGTGCCCAAACCTAAGAAATGGATTACAATTCCGCCAATGCCAGGGGAGAAAAAGCCAGGAATATCATAAAAGACAACCTTGTAGCATTAGACAAAAAAAAAAGATGACTAGGGGGGGGGAGAAATGTCGCTTACACGCTTTGCAAGGTATATACACCACAGGTACAGCCAACTTAACAAAAATGTACTACTTTGAAATCAGCATTTTAGAGGTTTTCTGGAGAAATATACGACGCAACATATTCCAGAAGAGTCTACAACTAGTAAAGAATTCAGTTATTCGTAAATATATTACAATTTTATTCCAGTACATAGATTATCCACATTTGGGGAGGCCCTCCATGTCCTTGTGTGGTTGAAAAGTGTGTATGCGAATGTCCGCGTGGCCATGAACCTACGGGTTCGATAGTGCCAGTGAGTAAGTAAGTAAGTAAGTATGCGACAAATAGTTCAAATCTCTACCGACGGTCGTGCCACTGTAAGGCCCTGGTAGCGTGTGGCCCGTAAAAGTGCGTACCTATAAGTGAGAGGTCAAACTGCGTTAATATAGTGGAACGGAATTTATAGATCATGACTTGAGATTGAATGTCCTTTAAATCTAATTTCAGAATTCTTAACAGGATTTCACTATATCTCACGTCACGCACCTACACAGTTGACTACACGAGACTGAGAGGTCCCGGTACTAGACTCTGTAAAAAGTAAAGTAAAGTGATCCCACAACAGACCCGGAGGCCCTTGGGGTAGTAGGAGGTTAAGACTCCCACTTTTACTAGACAATCGGCACTTCATGTCAGCCGGGTTTTCAGCCCTGCGTGACGGCCGCCTTTACCCCCAGAACAAGCGTCTGGTACTCATTTCCGTTAGAGGCTGAGTCGACCCCAGGGCCATAGTGCCGCCAGTGGGTTTGGGTCAGTTTAAAAATCCTGACCCCAACGGGACTTGAACCCTCGACCCTCCGGCTTGTAGCTCAGTGCCTTAACCACTACGCTTACCGAAATATAATTTTTTACGTTATAGAAGGCAATTCTAACACGGGATTTCTGGGATGCTAACCGAACACGCTTACCGTTAAACTACAGAAGTGACCTAGAAACGTCACAACTCAAAGCTGTGAGTTTGAGTCATAGCATTTTTATTAACGATAGTCTTTATCAACCCGGGTCATTAGCAACGCAATTCAAATCCATCGATCCCGGGGGGATTTGAGAACGAGAATTTCGCATGGTAATCACTAGCCCAACACATGTATACCTGATGCTTTTGATTGCAAGGAAGTATCAAAGTTCGAATCTAGTTGCGAATTCTCCTCTTCTCTGACAATGTTACAAACAAAGACTCGACAATATGATACGGACTTGAGACAGGAAAAAAGTATAATGTTGAAAGAGAGAAGAAAATATCTGTTCAATTAAGATGAAGTTTTGTTTTTCGTCAGTAAGTAAAGGATTGCGAGGTGGACAGAAAAAGTACGCGTTCCTGTGCGCGCGATGACCCGTGTCTGAGGCCACCCGTAGAGGACTTGAGGTGACAGGTGACATGCCACGTCCCCTGCACACGATACCACAGCCGCTTGTTCTTGCGATTAAGTAAATTCCCTACAAACCTTCAGACTAATTACACGATGCATTCTTCTAGATTCTTCTTAATAAGATACAAGTGAATAGGGTAAACTTGCTAATTCCGTAATAATTCTTTCTTCGTAATAATTAACACCCTAACAACATTTGTAACACAAAGAAAATAAAATATTAATAGCTATAAATATAAATCTGATCTGATAACACTAGACATTTTTCTTCCGCGTGCATTACTGACTTCTGACTCTAATAGAGTTTTTAAATTGTCTGCAATTCAAATACTGCCTCTATCTATCTATCTATCTTCGGGTTTTTACAGCTGCTGCCGTCTTCCCGTGCCAAACCTCCAAAAGCCTACGATCTTGGGCATCTTCAATGCTTAGCCCTCTTGCTTGCATTAATGTCTTCATGTTTTTCTTCCATGTTAACTTCGGTCTCCCTCTCTTTCTCCTTCTGGTCGGATGCCATTCATATAGTTGCTTGGGCCATCGCTCATCTTCCATTCTTAAAACATGTCCTAACCACTTTAATTCCTTCTTCTCAGTTCTTTCGATTATGCTTTCTTCTGCTTCCATTATATTTTTCCGATTGAGGGTCTTTCCACACTTTTCAGCGGTTGCCCTTTTATTTTTAATTTCCTTATTTGTGACATGTTCTAATTTTGACTTTCTGGCACCTCTGCGTAAATAATCAATTTCTAGAGCTATTGGTCTATTCTTGTAGTACTTATTGAGTGTCCATACCTCACTTCCATACATTGCAACAGATTCCACCAATGCTTTACCAATAACTTTTTTCGTGTCTTTCCAAATATGCTTATCCCACCATATGGAATTTAACGATGATAACTGCCTCTATATAAACTAATCATAATTTTTCCATCAGAAACTTTTTATTAATTTTAAATAATAATATAAGTACGTCTTTCTTAATTAGAACAGATTTTTGTTGAAAAAAATTCGTTAAATCTTAAAATCATGAATCATGTTTCATCTTCGGCATGCTATTTGGTACTGATGTCGGCGTATAAATTATATATTGGGTTTAGGTCTGTGGGTGTGTTCTCATTTTTTGTCAGTAATTTTGATATTAACATAAGTAAATATGACCGAACAGAATTCTATCGACAAATTTTCACAGGTGTCGAGGATTGTTAGTTTGAGTGTTTTGATATAAGGCACCAACGTTATCCGTGACGTATTAGAGAATATTCTGTTGTTGATGTATTAGACACGTAGAATGTGCTTTGGAGCATGATTACGCGTTTTACAAAAATATAAATTAACATTATCTAAAATATGCAGACTTACTATAAAAATCACAAACTCCAATTAAAAAAAAAAACACGAGTAATGAAACAAACAAACTGGATGAGGTTTCTCCTTTTTCTTTTACTCCAAGCGCGACAGGCCTAGAAGGCCCTTGGCCTACCAGTCGGCTGCTGGCCTCACATCCGCATGTGTGAATTACAGATGTAGACGATCATGTAGTGAGTGTAGGGGTGACATGTGGTCAACATGTCTTCTCAACCTAGAGTCGCTAATTATTGTAGCTACCCAAATGCCTCACGATTTTGGGTGGGCACTGGTCCCATACTGGCCGAAAGCCCATGAGAAAAATAGGGAATCGAACCAGCGCAACTCCCGTAGCTCTGAGCCACTGTTTTATAATATTATAATAGTGAAAAATCAATCATCATCGCCTTTAATAAATCATTAAGGACTGAGTGCTTTGAAAAAATGGCCAATACGTGAGAAGATACACTTGAAAAAGGGGTTATTAAGTTGTAAAATTTAGTGAACCGAAAATACTTGAGTTTTTGTTTGCAAATCATAGAACCTAACTTCCTTAGACCCTCCCTGAGAAATCAGCTCTATCTACGAGTACTTAATTTCCGTTACAACGTCTTGAATTTGCACAAATCATGTGGTTTTGAAGGAATTACTTTAATTTTATATTGGAATGGTGATTATTGATAGTGCTTAGTATTGACTTCACGCATGTTGAATCAGTAGCAAGTTAATTGCGTCATTCACAATTTGAGCTACAATATTTTAACAACGTGAAAAAGAAAAACATACTAAAATCGTTATTACCCTGCCTCTTCCTGGCTATTAATCAGCTTATATAGTTATTTTCAGAATAATCCAGGGGAAGAACCCGTGTCAGATTAAAAGCTGACAGATAATATTCTAGACTATTTAACTCATGCCCCAAATGGGAGTCAATGACCAATCACGTTTCAATGATTTCTGTTTTACAACCAATCAGAGTCGTGTTTCGCCATATATTTATCAGTGTTATAATTACCATATTAAAGAAAGCTCCTCCTTACAATATTGCGTTCCTTTGGAAATAAATAGTATGATCTGGTTGCAGTGATAAACAAAAGAAGCAGTAGAAGCGTCCTATCGTTTCTCATTTGTTTTCAAACATCGCCGTTTACATTAAATATATAAATATTTTAAAATAACTATAGTTAAATAACGATTTGTGAGTAAACAGCTTAATTTTATTCGTTAAATAGTTCTAACAAATGCCACTATTGATTTCCAAATTATCTAGATAAATTCACTCCTCACTTCGTGAGTCGTGAATTTATCGATAATTTGGAAATCACTCGTGGCATTACTTATGATAAGAACCTCCATTTCAAACAATGAAGCTATGAAACATCTAGATCAACTAGTTAATAATATAGTGATATATATATTTTTAAATCGTTAATTTAATAATAATTCTGGTATGACAAAACGAAAAACATATTAAAAATAGAGATTTAAGAGTGAAAAGTTATAGACATAGGCCTACAGTATCCTGCTGGAAGTCAGAATTCTTAAAAATTTAGTTAGACTTAGATAAGAATTAAAATTAAAAATGCACCTGTTGGCAGGTGCCCTCGTCCTCAACTTTGTTAAAATGGTGTATTACTATATTATTTGGAGGCCTTTCGGAAGTTAACTTCCATCATCAGCAGAATGAGCATGTGCTACTAGTCGATGTATCTAACTTGTTGTAGACGTTGATGATCTTGACGAGACGCTAGTAGGAACTGGCTGGTTTTTCAACTATCTCACATAGTGGATTGTACGTTTGGGGTGTGTTCTCATTTAGCAATGATGTACTGTTGATTTCTTTCATGATTTCAAGGTCTTCAAGTACATTTACTTTTTCTGTTAGTGTTTCTCTGTGAATTATCGATAGGGTGTTTTTTATTGAGTCCATTATTAGGCATATACGAATGTGTCTAAATGGCATAAAGAATAGGTCGCGTGTAGGCAAAGAGTTTTGGGATACTTTTAAAATTGACAATGGGTTAAAGCAAGGAGTTTTACTTTCTCCTCTACTATTCAATGTTGTACTAGAGCATGGCATCAAATCTTTAGAGGATGAAGAAGGACTACAACTCATTGTTAGTTTATGCTGATGATGTAGTACTATTGGGGATAGTGAGGAGATACCAAAGGCCAATACATACATTCTATCGAGTAACACCAAGAAATTGGGACTGGAAGTAAACATCAGTAAAGCTAAACGTATGATCACACATTCAAATTTATAATGGAAATGGACAATTAATGACAAACGAGGGAAATTTTGAAAAAGTGGCTGAATTCAAATACCTAGGAACAATAATCACAAACAGGAATGAGATGCATAAAGAAATTTAACATTAGCTCAATTCTGGAAACGCATGCTATTGTGCATTACAGGGACTCTTGTCGTCCCAACTCCTTTCAAAAACGTTAAACTGAAGATACTCGTATATAAAGCTGTTATTCTACTATTTATATTATATGGATGCGAAACAATGACTTTTACTTTAAGGGAGGAAAAGTGATTACGAGTATTTGAGAATACAGTTATAGGATTTTTGGACCAAAGGGAGATAAACAGACAGGTGTATGGAGAAGACTTACGTAACAGTGAGTCTTTATAGGAAGCCAGATATAATAAGAACAGTTAAGTCTCGTAGACTGAATGGGTAGGCATGTGGGACGAATGGGGAATGAAAGAGGTTCATGGAAGCTTCTTGTAGGAAAAGTAGATGGAAAACGCTCAGTGGATAGACCAAGAACGAGGCGAGAGAATAACATTTGTCATGATTTGAGAGAAGTAGATTATACAGGGAATGATTGGAAAACATTAGCTCAAGATAGGGAAGTATGGAGAGCTGATGTCCTCGGGCCATGAACCTACGGGTTTCGATAGTGCCAGTGAGTCAATTAGTTAGAGATTTATAAAACTGCAAGGAGAATTTACTGATGTTCTGAGTATACTTTCAAGAGCACAAATAGTTTTAATAAAAACAGTATTAAAATTAATTGAATTTTTTATAAATCAGACACACATAGTTTTTTTTTACGTTTGAGCATCTGAAAATGGGGTTTACTACTGAGTTGAGATATAGCTGTGGTCGAAATGTCAAAACAATTTCATTAAACACTTTATTTATTGCAATGGAAATATATATATATATATATATATATATATAATATATATATATCGTATTATAACTGAATAACTAACTCACTGGCATTATAAGAACCTGATATTCATGCCCGCTGTGCCGGTTCGCTCAGGGTAGAATATGATAACTCAGGGATGTTTATATTATAAACTTATTACTCCAGTTTATTGAATAATTTTGCATATAGAATTATAGAATTACAATATTTTATACCTCACTAATATTCGGAGTGGAATTGATGATATTACTTAAGTCCACGTGTATTTAATATCACTTAAAATTCTGAGTTACTAATTATCTTGGATTTTAAAATAGTTAAGATTTTTAAATTTACTAAAGGTCGCGAACGGTTGCTGTAGGACTTGATTCTTGTAGAACGTATTAGTGTGAGTGTATGTGAGAACGTTTTGTCACGTGTCCTTGCCTTATAAGGGCGATGACTCCTCCCATAAAGTCACCTTCCCCACTCCAAATGCCCATGTTATTCATTATAGCTTAGAGGGGTAGGTACCATTCGTTTGGGGTTCCTGTGTTGGTAGTAGACTCATGTGCACGTTTGTGCGCCTTCCAGTTATTACTATTAATTATATTTTAGTATTTAGAGTATATTAATTCTTGCTACACCGCGCAAACATAACACCTCTCCATACATCTCTACCCTGATCTATTTCTTTTCACTTCATTTTTGGTCTACCTACTGGACGCTTTCGTCTCCCGCCTAGCTGAGAGGTTAAGGCAGGAAGCCTTGGCGCAGAGCTACGGGACTTACGCTGGTTCGAGTCTCCAAGGGGGAAGATATTTTCTCATGGTATTTCGGCCAGTATGGGACCGATGCCCACCCAGCATCGTGAGCCATTTTGGTAGCTACAATAAGTAGCGGTTCCAGGTTGAAAAAACAGCTATAACGGCTGGGTGACCCGACATGCTGACCACATATCACCCCTACATCTGCTACATGATCATCTACCTCTGTGATTGACACGTGTGGATGTGAGGCCAGCAGCCGGCTGGTAGGCTAAGGGCCTCCTAGGCCTGTCGCGCCATGGAATTATTTATTACTAGACGCTTTCCCTTTGGATTTATTGCAAGAATTTTCCGTGCTCTTATTTCATTATAATTCGTACCACATATCCTGTCCATTACATTTCACGAGACTTAACACTTTTAATTAGGTTGGTTTCCCATAAAGATCGTTTAGTTCTCTGATAGGCATATGTTGTTTCCACCATTTACCTCTCTGTTGGTCTTTCTTCGATCAAAATTTTTCTTAAATACGGTAATCTTTTCTCCTCTCTTAAATTATGACATCATGTTTCGGTTCCATATAGGCCTCAGTGTAACTGGATGAATTTCATTTAATTATATTTTTAATTTAACTTTATTTATAGGATTTGGGATAACAAGCAACATTATAGTGCAAACAATTGCATGTATTTCCTATATTTAATTACTTTTTCTAAACCTGATTCCTGTTCGTGATTAATGCCCCTATGTATTTGAATTCTGCCACTTCCTTCTTTAAATTTCCCTCATTAGTTGTTAAACATTCCTATATTGATGACATTCTAGGAGATCATCAATGTGCATTTAGAAGAAACAGGTCTACAACAGATCAGATTTTTAGTATAACACAGATTTTAGAAAAGAAATGGGAATATAATGGTACTGTACATCAACTACTATGTAGACTTCAAAAAAGCATATGATTCAATTAAGAGGGAGAAGTTATATAGTATCCTGCTGGAGTTCGGAATTCCTAAAAAGTTACATAGACTTATACGAATGTGTTTAAATGGCTCAAAGAGTAGGGTGCGTGTAGGCAAACAGTTTTCAGACACTTTTGAAATCCAGAATGGGTTGAAGCAAGGAGATGCACTATCTCCTCTACTATTTAATTTTATACTAGAGCATGCCATTAAATCTTTAGAGAATGAGGAAGGGTTACAACTGAATGGTATTAATAAGCTGTTAGTTTATGCTGATGATGTAGTACTACTGGCCGATAGCGAGGAGATACTAAAGGCCAACACGCACACAGTATTGAGTAACACTAAGAAATTAGGACTGGAAGTAAATATCAGTAAAACTAAATTTATGGTCACACGTAGAAATTCAGTATATAATGGAAATGGACAGCTAATGACAAATGAGGGAAATTTTGAGGAAGTGGCTGAATTCAAATACCTAGGAACAATAATCACAAATAGGAACAAGATGCACAAAGAAATTAAACATAGGCTCAATTCTGGAAATGCATGCTATTATGCATTGCAGAGACTTTTGATGTCCCAACTGCTTTCAAAAAACGTTAAGCTGAAAATAAATAAAACTATTATTCTACCAGTTATATTTTATGGGTGCGAAACATGTACTCTTACTTTAAGGGAGGAAAGGAGATTACGAGTATTTGAGAATAAAGTTCTTAGGAAAATTTTTTGGACCAAAGAGAGATGAACAGACAGGTGAATGGAGAAGACTACATAACAATGAACTACATGGTCTTTATAGGAAGCCAGATATAATAAGAACAGTTAAGTCTCGTAGACTGCGATGGGCAGGACATGTTGCACGTATGGGGAATGAAAGACGTGCATGGAAGCTTCTTGTAGGAAAGCCTGAGGGAAAACGCCCAGTTGGTACGCCAAGAATGAGGTGGGAGAACAACATTAACTATGATTTGGGGGAAGTGGATTATACAGGGAATGATTGGAAAGCATTAGCTCAGGATAGGGATGTATGGAGAGCTTATGTCCGCGCGGCCATGAACCTACGGGTTCGATAGTGCCAGTGAGTAAGTAAGTAAGTAAGTAAGTTGTTAAACATCCATTCCCATTTAATAAAATATTTCCGCATTTGACCATATATTTGGTTGTATCGGTATTCACTTCCAGTTTGTTAGTGATATTATTTCTTACTTACTTACTCACTGGCACTATCGAAACCGAAGGTTCATGGCCGCGCGGACATAAGCTCTCCATACATCCCTATCCTGAGCTAATGCTTTCCAATCATTCCCTGTATAATCCACTTCCCCAAATCATAGTTAATGTTGTTCTCCCACCTCATTCTTGGCGTACCAACTGGGCGTTTTCCCTCAGGCTTTCCTACAAGAAGCTTCCATGCACGTCTTTCATTCCCCATACGTGCAACATGTCCTGCCCATCGCAGTCTACGAGACTTAACTGTTCTTATTATATCTGGCTTCCTATAAAGACCATGTAGTTCATTGTTATGTAGTCTTCTCCATTCACCTGTCTGTTCATCTCTCTTTGGTCCAAAAATTTTCCTAAGAACTTTATTCTCAAATACTTGTAATCTCCTTTCCTCCCTTAAAGTAAGAGTCCATGTTTCGCACCCATATAATATAACTGGTAGAATAATAGTTTTATATATTTTCAGCTTAACGTTTTTTGAAAGGAGTTGGGACATCAAAAGTTTCTGCAATGCATAATAGCATGCATTTCCAGAATTGAGCCTATGTTTAATTTCTTTGTGCATCTCATTCCTATTTGTGATTATTGTTCCTAGGTATTTGAATTCAGCCACTTCCTCAAAATTTCCCTCATTTGTCATTAGCTGTCCATTTCCATTATATACTGAATTTCTACGTGTGACCATATATTTAGTTTTAGTGATATTTACTTCCAGTCCTAATTTCTTAGTGTTACTCAATAGTGTGTGCGTGTTGGCCTTTATTATGTCTAATTTAATTATTTATATAAATAAATATTAATATTTCTTTAACTATTCATCAACCGATACAAACCTACGTTTCTAAATTAAAGACACAATGAATTAATTCGTATGAAATGTTCATGTTAAACTCTTGTTTCAGGATAAAATACAAACATTACTGATGTACCAGGAAAATATTAATAAATACATAAATTCATGTTATGGGTGTGTAATTAATTATCAGCCATTTGCAATATTATTGTAATAGGGTAGTGTAAACTTTTATATGCACATATAATTTCCATTGATTGCCGTAACTACTGATAACTTTTATCACGATTTATTAATTTGGTTGATAAAAGTTGCGTCTTCTTCTGTGAATATTACAATGCTATGTGCTGTAATATTCATATTTCCGAGCTTTTACAAATTTGTAAATGTAGGCTATATAGTATGTAATAAAATAATCTTCATTTTAATGAAATGCTGATATAAGCCTATTAGCAGCCTTATTTTATCGACACTCTTTGTAATTCACGAAAAAACACACTAGTAATAAATCAACACAATGACAAAAATAATTCCGATTGAGGGTCTTTCCACTTTTCAGCGGTTGCCTTTTTACCAGCCGGCTGCTGGCCCTTCACATCCACATGTGTCAATCACAGAGGTAGATGATCAACAGCCAGTGTAGGGGTGACATGTGGTTAGCATGTCGAGTCCCCCAGCCGTTATAGCTGGTTCCTCAACCTGGAGCCGCTACTTATTGTAGATATCCAATTGCCTCACGATGCTGGGTGGGCACCGGTCCCATACTGGCCGAAATACCATGAGAAAATTTCTTCCCCCATGGAGACTCGAACCAGCGCAAGTCCCGTAGCTCTGCGCCAAGGCTTCCTACCTTAAACGCTCGGCTACTGCGCGGGACCAAAAATAATTCAGTTGATAGGTAAGTTGATACATGGTCTTTATAGGAAGCCAGATATAATAAGAACAGTTAAGTCTCATAGACTGCGATGGGCAGGGCATGTTGCATGTATGGGGAATGAAAGACTTGCATGGAAGCTTCTTGTAGGAAAGCCAGAGTGAAAACGCCCAGTTGGTAGACCAAGAATGAGGTGGGAGAATAACATTAACTATGATTTGAGGGAAGTAGATTATACAGGGAATGATTGGAAGACATTAGCTCAGGATAGGGATGTATGCAGAGCTTATGTCCGTGCGGCCATGAACCTACGGGTTCGATAGTGCCAGTGAGTAAGTAAGTAAGTTAGGTAAGTTGAGGAGGAGGGGGAGAATAAACAAGGAAATAAGAGGAATAAAAGAATATCCTGATACTGAAGTTAGGCTCATGTGCAATGCGTGGTACTGTCACATGTGTTGAATAGAAACATGAGAACAACAAGGAAAATAACGAAGGAGCAAGTAAGGAACTAACAGAGGAAGATGTAATACCGTATTTTACGGACTATAAAACACACTTTTTTCTTTGAAAATTGCCTCCAAAATTCAGGTGTGTCTTATACTCGAAATTAATATAAAAATGTCCAGTGTTCTATTTGAAATTGCCGCCAGTCTTAAAAATGGCCATATATTCGATGTCACAGGAAACCTATCTCTATCTGGCAAATTATGGATTAACAGAGTGTGGGAGAGAAGGAAAGTTGCTTTATTGAAGAAGAGTTCTCTTCTTGTGCTAGATCAGTTTAGTAGTCATTTGAAAAAATGTGTGAAAGATAAATTTTGACAGGGAAATACAGAGCTTGCTGTTATTCCGGGAGGACGTACTTCACAATTGCAACCTCTTGATGTCTCGATAAATAAATCTTTATATATGAGAGGGGAATGGAACAGATGGATGATGGATGAAACCCAACATGAATTCACGCCGAAGGGAGCTTTAAAACGACCTGTAATCAAACAAGTGTGTCAATGGATAAAAGAGTCGTGGAGTAGAGTGAGAGAATTTTTCAAGAAGTGTGGCATAAGTAACGCTCTAGATGGCAGTGAAAACCATCTTATATATGAAAAGGACAACGATGACGACGAAGTGGTAGAAGAAGAAAAAGTTCAGATGACTATTTTCAGGGATTTTAAAGATCAGTTCTGTTTTATAAACTAAGAATTTTTTTGTTAGTATGGCTTTGCAATCTAATAATAAAATGGTAAATATATATATATATATATATATATATAATTATAAATTGCTTAAAAATTAAGGTGCGTCCGTAAAATACGGTAGTAAAAGATATGGTAGGCGCACATAATGAATAATAGAAGAACAAGTCAATACTAATAAAATTCGTTGTTAAAACCGTTGAGGTGGAGAATCATAAAATAAGTTAAAATATACTTCTTTAGGTAAGATCCGTCGTCCTCATCTTATAAAATATGTATTCTTTATGCCTGTAGGCCTTTCAGAACATCCGTTCCATCTTCAGCAGGTTATTCTTCGCTACAATATCTAGTATGATGGTTGATGCTGCTGGTCCTAGGATACTAGATATTGTAGCGGAGAATAACCTGCTGAAGATGGAACGGGTGTTCTGAAAGGCTTACAGGCATAAAGAATACATATTTTGTAAGTTGAGGACGACGGATCTTACCTAAGAAGATATATTTTAACTTATTTTATCTTAGAAGAACAAGAACAAGGATAAAAAAGAATAAGAAACAAGAGGAGGAGGAGGAGGAGGAGGAGGAAGAAGTAGTAAAGAGTATGTAGAAAAGGCCTACACAGCGAATAATTATAATACTATAAAAAAGTGAAACTGCAAGCTGCTGTTGATTACACAAGTTGTTGGTTTAGGCGCAGGACAAGCGATGTTGTCATCCAGGGAAAAGTCAGTCGGTGATTTATAGGAATGAATTGAGGTTGTAGTAATGCGAAGATGGCAATTAATTATTTCGCAAGGCTGAAGCAAGTTGATGGATAGCTGACTTCTTCTAATGAGCCGTGATGTCAAACATATCGTGTTACTGTGAGTCACTTACATTAAAGTAGGCCCAAAAATAAGTAAAACATACATTTTTAATAAATATCTCTGAGATAGTGTGGCACAGCCTCAAGGGCCCATTTGTTTTAACGTTTATAGGCTGTTTTTCATAAGTAATGCCACGAGTGGTTTCCAATTTATCTAGAGAATTTGGAAATCAAAAGTGGCATTTATTAGGACTATTTAATGAATAAAATTAAGATGTTTACTCAAAAATCATTATTCAAATATAGTTATTTTAAAATATTTATATATTTAATGTAAATAGCGATGTTTGAAAACAAATGAGAAACGATTGGTACGTTTTATTTGCTTCTTTTATTCATCACTGCAACCAGATCATATTATTTATTGCCAAAGGACCAAAATATTGTAAGAATGCTCTCTAGTGGAGAAAAAATGAAACACATCAAACTGTATATTAATTCATTTCTGATGTCGTATGATGTAAATATGACAATTATATTTTTCTGGATTGTTACCTGGGAAAAAATACATTTAAGAAAGTGCAAACAGTGGTTTCTTTTTTTGGTGGTATAATCAATTGCCACAAGTGTTTTTATATTAACTCCCGCATGCGCTATGTGTTGACATTCATGCACTATATATATACAATCTGGTAGCCGTATTTCTTAGAGAGTCAGTCACTGCAAAATAATGCTATGACCTATTCAGAATTTTAAAAAGGAGATGCTTTCTTTATTATGATAAACTTTAGTTGGTAAATTCTAGGCGAAACTCGGCTGTGATTGGTTGTAAATAAAAAATAATTGTAACGTGATTGGTCATTGTCTCCCATTTGGGGCATGAGTTAAATAGTCAATTAATACAATATTTCAGGTAGTCGTCAATGTATGTTTGTACATTTTTTTTTCCACAGCAGTACGCTACCTCAGTCTGATAATTTTTCCATTTCGTCACAACACGGCATTTGTTGTGTGGAATCTACCACGAGTAACCTCGAAGTCTTTAAAAATAGAACAGAATTGTATTGAATTCTATTTTTATGTATTTATTTATTTTGGAATTTATCCACAATGCAATGTTTTCTCTCACACTCAAGAAATTAGCCTTCTCCATTTGTAGCGGCCTTGAACACCCCCATCTGTAATCATTAATTCGAACATACTTCTTTCTCATTCCATCCATCCATCATTTCAATCCTCTTTAGGTTGTCTCCTTAATCTTCTTTTTCATATATTCTCTATTCCAATATCTTCTAAGTGATTCTTCATCCGTTTGTGACGTCCGTGTAATTTTGATCAAATTGTAAACAAATTCTTAATCTGAAAGACGATTAATAATTGTATTTTATTCTATAAAATTGAACGTGTCAGTTTATGTGTAAGTGCGCGCGTGTGTGTGTGGGCACATTTCTACAATATATGTTCATGTGGTTGTGCTCTCGTATGCGTTACATGTGCATGTTTCTCTCTCTCCGTATATGTGTGTATGTGTATATATATATATATATATAGAGAGAGAGAGAGAGAGAGAGAGAGAGAGAGAGAGAGAGAGAAAGAGAAACATATATATATATAATAAGAAAAATAAATGCTCGGACAGGATTTGAATCCGGACTTCTGGATTGATACCCCAATGAGCTAACGATTACGCAACCGAGCAAATCTAGTACACGCGTTCATTTTTCTGACACACACACACACATATATATATATATAGTAATTCTGCCCGAAGGCAGGTCGTTCACTGCAATCATAGCATTTTCATGCTATGCTTGCAGCTTTACTAGGGAATTGTAGATGTGGTAGCTTCCAGTTGCTTTACACACCGGTGAAGGATGATGATAATGATAAGGATGATGATGATGGTCATATGATTTCGGGGACCGTTCTAGCCTTAAAGTTTTCTTGACATGTCTTACAGGTAAGGAAAAACCCCGATAAAAACCTCACCCAGAAAAACTGTCCCGACCGGGGATCGAACACCGGCCCGCTGCGTGACAAGGCAGCACACTACCTCGAGATCACAGCGGTGGACATATATATATATATATATATATATATATATATATACACTCTATTATTACGAGATGTAGCGGGAACTCTGTCTCCACTGCCACCTTGTAGCACCTATAACAAGTAAGCAAATCAAATAGAATATTTTTACTTTATAGCAGTGACGATTTATGGATGTTATAATTAAATTTTGGCATTGAGCAATGCAAGCTGAATATTAAGCATGCATTGTTCAATGTTAAAAATGTAATTATAATATATATATATATATATATATATATATATATATATACTACATATTTGTGTGTGTGTGTGTGTATCTGTGACAAAGTGAAAAGAAATAATTCCTTAAATATGGTTTTCTTAATATTAGTACTAAGTCTCTGTTTTAGTATTTTACAGTGTTATAAGAAGGATATAATGACTGAAAGACGTATTAAAGCAACAAGAGTTGAATGACTCAGATATTTTGACAGAAATTGAGAACCTACCGTGAGAAAGCTGCGAATAGTAGTGAACTCACCGCTAGATATTATACATGAGATTTAGTACATGTGAAAACTTGGTCGTGGGAGATGAGATTGATGGAGGAGTTGAATTTAAATTTGAGAAAGCGAAAAAAATAAAGATAGACCTATTACCACAAAATGAGAGTTTGGTTTTGATGGGAGATTAAGGGCATAACTGGTAAGGCGCGCCGTAATGCCGGAAGATGTGGATTGATTTTAAGGTAGGTAAAAATCGACTAGAGTACAATACTATGTACTGCAATATTCACAAAAAGGTACGCAAATGTTCCCAATACAGGAATGTACCTATATTTCAAGCTCAAGTTTCCCATTTTACACCAGCTTCTTCTTAAACTTAATTTGTAGGAGTTTAATCCTGTTTATGTTCCAAAATCACTCCTCGGAGGACGTACGTATTCGGGTCGTATTATGGATGTGCCATTTTCATGTCTATCCATTATCTTGGAAGGGTCTTCCTATTGTTCTTCTCCAGTCCAATTGGTCTATCTTGCGTTTAGCTCTTTTTGCGAAGCCTGCGGTTTTTCTTCCATTCTTTCTATATGACCCTTCCAATATTTTCCGTGCGATCTATAATAAATTTGGTTGTGTCTTGGAATATAGGCATTGTATCCCTAATTTCTGTGTTGGGGATTGTATTTTATGCAAATTAAGCGTTTTACCCTGAATTAGTTCTTAAGATTTTAATTTCACATGTGCTTATTATTGTTTTAGTTTTTGTTTACACAAGCAGGGCCAGTAAATAAAAATTATAAGGATGTATAATAAGTTTGTTTCGCTTCGTAGCCGAGCAGTTTAAGGTATCATGCCTTGTTAAAGAGGTACACGGCATACGCTGGTTCGAGGCCTTAAGAAATGTTATTATAAGTAATGCCACGAGTCATTTCCAAATTATCGATAAATTGACGATTTCACGAAATGACGTGCGAATTTATCTAGAGAATTTGGAAATCAAGAGTGGTATTTTGAGGACTATTTAACGAATACAACTAGCTGTTTACTTACAAACCATTATTTAAATATAGTTATTTTAAAATAGTTTTATATTTAATGTAAACGGCGATGTTTGAAAACAAATGAGAACGTTTATTAGGTCCATGTTTCATTTGTTCATAACTGCAACCGGATCATATTATTTATTGCCAAAGGATTGCAATATTGTAAGAATGCACCCTAGCGGAAAAAAAATGAAACACATCAAACTGTTTATAACGAACTTTACAGGTTATTAATTAATTCTTGATGTCCTATGCTGTAAATATGTCAATTATGTTTTTTGGAACGTAAAACCTGGGAAATAATACGTTTATTAAGTGCAAAGAGTGGTTTCCTTTTTCTTGTGCTATAATCAATTGCTACAAATGTTTTTCTATTATATCTCGCAAGCAGTATCTGGTTACATTCGTGCACTGTATATGCAATCTAAGAGCCACATGAATTCTAGAATTCTCACATCTTAATATATGAATTGTTATATTCAACTTATTTCTTAGATAGTCACTGCAAAATAACCTATTCAGAATGTTAAAAAGGAGGAGCTTGATTTCAATATGATAAAATAAAATTGATGAAATCGAGGTGAAAAAGACTGTGATTGGTTGAAAATCAAAATTCACTGAAATGTGATTGGCCATTGACTCCCATTTGGGGGGCATGAGTTAAAGAGTCATGGAAATTCTGTCAATATGCGACCAGTGGCCTCCCATCGTCATGAAGACTTTGCTTACCTACGATACATAAGTAACTGCTCCAGGTTGAAAACAACAGCTATAATGGCTGAGGTTTTCGACATTCTGACCACATAATACTGCCCCTAAAATGGCTGGATGATCGTCCACCTCTGTGATTAGTACGTCTGGTAGGCCAAAGTCTTTCTAGGTATTTTGCTCAAGGGAGTAGTAAATAATAAATTATTATTACTTCATGGTTATTTCCATAATAATAATAATAATAATAATAATAATAATAATAATAATAATAATAATAATAATAATAATAATAATAATAATAATAATAATAATAATAATAATAATGTTTTATTTATTCTGGCAGAGTTAAGGCCATAAGGCCTTCTCTTCCACTGAACCAGCACAAATACAAATAAATATTTGACAAATATAGATATACACTATGGCATGCCGTAGCGTAGTGGTTAAGGCACTGCGCTACAAGCCGGAAGGTCGAGAGTTCGAGTCCCGGTGGGGTCAGGATTTTTAAACTGACTCAAACCTTCTGGCGGCGTCGACTCAGCCTCTAACTGAAATGAGTACCAGACGCTTGTTCTGGGGTAAAGGCGGCCGTCACGCAGGGCTGACAACCCGGCTGACATCAAGTGCCGATTGTCAAGAAAAAGTGGGAGCCTTAACCTTCTACTGCCCCAAGGGCCTCCTGAGGTCTGTAGTGGATCACTTTACTTTTTACTGTACTAATTGTGAACAGTTAAAGATACATTAAATGTAGCAATGTAAATTTCATGTACAAACATTTTATACGATAATAACAATAATAATACTTACGATAATAATAATAATAATATAATAATGATAATAATAATATAATAATGATGGTAATAATAATTATTATAATAATAGTGTAAATATGATGAATTATACGAGAAACACCAATTAATATATATATATACCTTACACTGGGTAATGATGAAGTCGAGGTTAGAGCAAATATAAATTTAGATTTCTTTTAAAAGTTGACAATGTCCGGCAGCCCCTTATTTCTTGTGGTAGGGAATTCCAGTTGCGAGAAGTGAAGAAACTATATGACATGAAGTGATGTGATGTCCTATGTTGCGGTATATTAAGCAAGAGACTATGTTGTGATCTTGTGTTTAAGTTATGGTTTGAGGATAGATACTGGAAACGAGATGATAAATAATTGGGAATTGAGGTATGTAGGATCTTAAATAAGAGAATTAGACAGTGTGATTTTCTTCTCTCTTTTAGATGTAGCCATGACAATTCATATAACTATAAATTAAAGATTCATGTTATATTAAATAACCTTCCAAGAAATTAAAATAGAATTTGAATTCATTTTAGCGAATTACAAAGGAAAGAAGATATTAAGGTTGTTCTCATAAAAATATTTATTTTTTACACATATTTATTAAAAGAAAATCCAAGCAGGAGAGGCCTAGAAGGCCCTCCAGCCGTTATAGCTGGTCTACCCAACCTGGACTCGCTACTTATTGTAGCTACCCAAATGCCTCATGATTCTGGATGGGCACCGATCCCATATTGACCGAAAATCCATGAGAAAATTTCTTCCCCCATGGGGACTCAAACCAACGCAAGTCCCGTAAGCTCTGCACCAAGGCTTCTTGCCTTAACTACTCGCCTAGGGCGCGGTAAGATCCTATTTAGGCTAGTAGTCCCCGAAAATGACAAAAAAACATATATACGCTCTAGTGGCCTCAATTTTGTCTTACGAGAACCAAACTTGGCATATAGCAATCAACTAAGAAAGTAAGGTCGAGTTCATGAATTAGCCAAATCAGAAACTAAAATGCCTACGGCCGCAATTTTCTGTGTTTCGCAACGAAATTCGACACATGTTATTAATATGAAACAAGGAGGTATTTTCCAAAATCCAGGTAATTTCGACATCCAAGTATGGGATTACCTGAAACACGGAATTAAAAATTCATTCTAGCAACCATCATGTTTACTTCGTCGCAATGTGTACCATACAATTAAATAAACCCTTAAAATGGGTAACGCATGCTATAAGATACATTAATTAATTTTATTTAATAAAGTAAACGAAAAATGAATCAGTAGATGCTATTTCAGTTTGCGTCAAATTATGCAACAAAAAACAATAGGTACTCTTACTGTTACGTTTGATTTGTTTTCTCTGCAGTCCGACCTTTTAAATAAGATGACAATAGAAACTGAATTTCTCAAATTTAATAAAGGAATTATATTTTCCGTAAACCAGCAAAATTCGGTCAGAAAATTCGATTTACTTGGGAAATCGCTTAGTTTATGCACTTCCTGCATTATGGGTTTTGTTATTTTTTACACGTTTTATATTAGCTTGACCATCTATCTATTTATCTATGTAACTGAATTTTTAACGCGATTTTCACCCGCTTAAAATCATTGGATCGACTTGAAACTTTGTATACTTTTAAAGGGCCCGTGACAATACAATAATTTCATATTTTCTTTCTAAAATCCTGGCCAGAATCATCAGAAAATAAAAAAAACTGTCTTTGTATCTATGTAACGGAATTTTTGAAAACGATTTTCACCCACTTAGAAACATTGGATCGACTTGAAACTTTGTGTGCTAGTAAAGGACCCGTGACAATACAGTAATTTCATATTTTGTTTCTAAAATCCTGGCCAGAATCTTCAGAAAATCAAAAAAATGAAAACTGGTATAATAGGTTGCGGACTTGTCGACTTTTTAGTCAATCGTTGTAAGAGCTCATTTGGTAGAGCAGTGAACTCTAGTGGTATATAATTTCAGTAATCCATAGGTCGCTGGTTCAAATCCGGCTTTTTTAAAAAAGTATTACTTTTAGCTCATACTACAATAGTATCGAATTTAAAGATATTTACATTTTTATCTTATTCTGTAAAATATTAAAAATAAAAAACAAATAATAGTTTTAAAAAACTAAAACAACACGCTTTATTAGAAAACCGAACTAAAAAAATGAAAAATAATTTTAATTTCCAACGTGCTTGGGATAAATAATTTTACCATCAAAAGCGTGGGGTGCTTTTTACGACTTTTATATTTTCTTCTTAGAGACTTTACTTTTACCAATATCTGTTTATTATCAATTATATTAATTGATAAAGAGCACCCCACACTTTTGATGGTAAAATTATTAATTCCAAGCGTGTTGGAAATTAAAATTATTTTTCGTTTTTTTAGTCGGTTTTCTAGTAAAGCGTGTTGTTTTAGTTTTTTAAAATTATTATTTATTTACAATACTGTTGTGTACTGATGGAACTAGCGTCATTCTTCTTTTGCAAGTTCTTAATTGTGAGTTAATGCTTTAATGATTAATTATTATAGTTTGTATAAACTACTTTAATTTATATTTTACCTTAAAATAACCATAGTAACTTTAACACTACATATGAGTAGTTCATTCTGAATATTTATTATGAATTACTTTTTTAAAATATTGATTACGTGCACTGTGTGTTAGTAATTATTTATTAAAATTGATCATAAATTCGAATTTTAATAATACGGGGTGAATCGCAAATATGGCTATACGTTTGATCGCGTTGTGTGATCAAAATATTACCATTACAGGAAATATGAAATTACCGTTGGAAAGGCAATTATTCAAATTACAACAATGGAATAAAACAAAACAGTGTAGAACTTACGTCATTAGTCAAAACGGCGTTGAATATGCAACAGCAAATTACAATTGCTGCATGGGAAATAACGTATGCTAATGATCGTGAGGCCGCAAGACGGGCAAGACATGAGTTTAACGTAGCATTGCGGCCGTCGACTGTGGGGAAGTGGAGAAAACGACTGCTGGAAACGGGAAGGATGCAGAAAATCAAATCTCCTGGAAGGCCTCGCATTAGCACGGATGTAGAAACAGCGAAGAGAATTGTGGAGGCGTTCGACGCTAGCCAAAAAAATCAACCCGCCAAGCTGCACGTGAACAGTGATTTGTTTTGTTTTGTTCTATTCTTGTAATTTGAAGGATTCCATTTTCAATGATAACATCTTATTACCTTAAATAATAATATTTTAGTCACAAAATGCGATCAAACGTATAGCCATATTTCTGAATCACTCTGTATTAAGTTACGAACGTTGTAAAAATTTTACGAATTCTGACCTAAGATAAGCTTTGGTCGCGAAGATTCCAACGTACTTTAAAATTTAATTTTTGCGCGATAGTGCGTTTTGTCGTACTTAAAGCAAGGGGACCATGATTCAAAGTTCTACTTCCTACATTTTGGAGTTGCCAACCTAAAACAACTATACTGTAATAAAATAACTGTACTGTAATATTACATATTACAAACCACGTGTGGGAAGTAACATCACTGCCCTCTATGTATGCGACGTAGGGCCTATACTGTATATACAAAAAATATCCAAAATGTAGTGTTAATATACATTATACGTAAAAAATCACTGCATTGTAAATGAACTCAACTTTATTTGAAACAATATAATACTTACTTGCTGTCATTTTATAACTGATTGGTGTCACGGCCTCCTGTAGTTTCAACTAATAAACATTGTCCACACTGTTAACGTTAATCAGTTGTTTATAATGAACGCAATATTTGCAACAAATATGTTATTATTTTACTACTATTTATTATTTTGAAAACACCATCGCACAAAAAAAATATAACGCACGTTTGTGAAGTGTTTTATAGAATCTCGGAAATTAAAAACCTGGCTATCGCTCGATTTTTAAACATTTTCCTCGCTTCTGTAAAAACCACTGCCCAACCTTGTATGTCGGACACCTTGTTCCACTTTTTACATAAATTAACATTATATCCATAATGTAAATTTTATGATTTACACAATAATTGGTGAAATAAGACAACACCATGTTCAACTGATTATGTAGTTGAAAATAATATAAAACTTTGTCTCCTTGAAAATTACATTTTTGTGACATGGCATTTCTTAACTAAGACAAACATAATTTTGCCATATAACTTGGTGGCAGGACGACTGTCTACTTCTAAGGACTGGATTACATAAAAAAAAATATTTTTAGGGGGAGGGAGTAGAATTTGAATTGGAATTTGTCAGAACTGTAATAGGACTAAAAGTTGTACATCCCATTCGCGTCCAGACGAACCTGCAACAAATTCAGTTTCCTATAAAATGAGTAGAGAATTTCCATGGTATAAAAGGAAAGGATCATTAGACTAGACTACCTCTTCCTCCTTATTTTTGTGTATCCTTAAAGTCCACGTCCCTTTGCCTTGTAGGGGCTGCTATTTGGACATCTATACTTGAATGTAGGCATATATGATATTAAATACTATATCCAAAATATGTGATGAACAACTCAACGGTATTAATAAGCTGTTAGTTTATGCTGATGATGTAGTACTATTGGGCGATAGCGAGGAGATACTAAAGGCCAACACGCACACACTATTGAGTAACACTAACAAAGTGGGACTGGAAGTAAATATCAAGAAAACTAAATATATGGTCACACACATAGAAATACATTATATAATGGAAATGGACAGCTAATGACAAATGAGGGAAATTTTGAGGAAGTGGCTGAATTCAAATACCTAGGAACAATAATCACAAATAGGAATGAGATGCACAAAGAAATTAAACATAGGCTCAATTCTAGAAATGCGCGCTATTATGCATTGCAGAGACTCTTGATATCCCAACTCCTTTCAAAAAACGTTAAACTGAAAATAGGCTATATAAAACTATTATTCTACCAGTTATATAATATATGGATGCGGAACATGGGACCCTTACTTTAAGAGAGAAATCGAGATTAGGCCCTACGAGTATTTTTCTTAGGAAAATTTTGGACCAAAGAGAGATGAACAGACAGGTGAATGAAGAAGAAAACATTAATGGAAGCTTCTTGTAGGAAACCGGAGGGAAAACGCCCAATTGGTAGGCCAAGATTGAGGTGGGAGAATAACATTAACTATGATTTGGGGAAGTAGATTTTACAGGGGATAATTGGAAAACATTAGGATAGGGATGTATGGAGAGCTTATGTCCGCGCGGCCATGAACCTACTGGTTTGATAGTGCCAGTGAACTAGTTGTGTATAGTAAAAAACTTGCAATATTAACTGTAACGAAGAAACAAATGAGGATTGATTGAATATGTAAGCTCTACATATCAGTACTGCCAACTGGCAAACTGAAATGGAAATTGGTAAAAGTAAATAATAATTTTTTTAAGTGAAGTAATTTATTTTTAGTTAGGCTTATAGTCTAATTAATTTGTACCGATGAAATAAATTACTATTTGTGTCCATACATTTTCAATTGACTGAACTTGCTTGTTTAGTAGTAAAATAAGTAATTAAATTCGTTATGGTTTATTCATAAAACTAAAATTAAACTCCATGGCGCTTCAGGCCAAAAATTATCTTAGTCTACCTGTCAGCTGCTTCCCTATCATTCACATGCGTTAATCACGGTGGTGGACGATCATTCAGTCAGTGTACGGACGACATGTCAGCATGTCGGTTACCCCACCGTTATAGCTGGTTTTATCATATTTTGGTGAATGTTTCACCCATTTTTTGTGAATATCACTGTACATGATACTGTAATGGACCTATAATATTTTTCAGTTATTTTCTAAGACTATAACTGCATGAGTAAGAGTATAAAATAAATATGAAATTATTGTATTGTCATGGGTCCTTTACAAGTATACAAAGTTTCAAGTCGATCCAAGGTTTCTAAGTGGGTTAAAATCGTGTTCAAAGATTCCGTTACATAGATACAAAGACCTTTTTTGTGATGATTCTGGCCAGGATTTTTGAAACAAAATATGAAATTATTGTATTGTCACGGGTCCTTTAAAGTATACAAAGTTTGAAGTCGATCCAATGATTTTAAGTGGATGAAAATCGCGTTGAAAGATTCCGTTACGTAGATAGATAGATATATAGATATAGATAAAGCTAATATAAAACGTGTAATAACTAACACTTACATAGATAAGGGGGAAATCATATTTAGCAAAACTCATATTCAGTTAGGTATTGTTTTCAACTGTATATATTAAATGTACACACATGTGATAATTATTACCTCCTCCATTTGCTATTCGCAGATGATCAGGTGGTGATTTCTCAGGATCCATTTTATGCATCTTTCATGTTAAGGAAATTAGAGACAGAATACCAAAAATGGGGATTACAGATAAATTATAATAAAACAGAATATCCTTCATTGGATACAACAGATGAGCTAAATTGTTATTCAGAAAGAATAAATAATATTAAAAATGTTTAATATTTTGGATTTATTTTAGATAAAAGTGAGAATTCAACTACAGAAATTGAAAGAATAATAACTGATGGAAGAAGAATAATTGGTATATTGAACTCAGTGCTTTGGAATAGAAATATAATATACAGAACAGAAAAATATATTTCAAGTTCTGTTACAAAGCATTATATTATATGGGTCCGAAACCTGGACAGTAAATAGAAAACAAGCCAACAAGCTGTTGGCAGTACAAATGGATTTTTGGAGGCGATCGACAAGAATTTCAAGAAGGGATAAAGTCACAAACAGCACAATAAGGGGAATTATGCAAGTTGAAAAAAAATATTAAAAATAATAGAAGAAAAACGTTTGAAATGGTATGGACACCTCATAAGAATGGAAGAAGAGAGAATACCAAAAAAGATCCTTAATTGAAAAGCTAATGGAAGAAATGGAAGAGTAGACCTAGAGAACGTTGGATGTATGGAGTGAGGAGAAGTATGGAAGCTAGAGATTTGAGAGAAGAAGATGCTCTTGACAGGAATCTCTGTCGACAAATCACTTTGGGTTGAAGGAGAAACACTGTATTGTGGAATATTCCTAATAAAAAATACATTAAAGTTATTTAATTTGATTTACCGAAACAGAGGTAGGTCCAATAATTATTAGGAAGTGTGTAGACTCTTAATGGAAGTCTATTCAGAATATTGTATGTCGTTAATGTTGGAATACAAGAGCGGGTTTCTCAAAATGTATTCATAACGCGAGAATGAAACATTTCTGCTTATTTATGAAATTTTCTAATGTAACTTTACACGGGTATGTGCTACTAGCGATTGGTACGTCATTGGCTTATGCAAATATAATTTTAAGCAATACAATTTTTAAGTATTTCCAAAATAACATGCGTGGTTTTATGTTCGGGCGTTTATTTAGTGAGACATGTATGTGTATATAGGCTAGTGAGTACGTATGTAGGCTATGTATGGATGGATGAACAGGTAGATGTAAAGGTGGATGGATGAAGAAGATTGATGGATATTGGATGTATGGGTATGTATATATACAGGCCTATATATGTCCATTGCTGTGGTCTTGAGGTAGTGTGCTGCCTTATTACGCAGCTGGCCAGGGTTCGATTTCCGGTCGGGACAAGCTTCCGGGTGAGCTTTCTTTCCGGGGTTTTTCCTTACCTGTAAGACAAATGTCAGGTAGCTTTGAGGCCCAAGAGTCCCCGAATATCATCTGGCCATCATCAATCATCACCCTTATCATCATCATCAGCCCCGGTGTGGAAAGCAACGGGAAGCTACCATACCTATAATTACCTATTAAAACTGCAAAGCATAGAATGAAAATTCTATTATTGCAGTGAACGGTCTGCCCTAGTGCATAACACTATAGAATTCACACACACACACAACCCCACACACACAAACAACACACACACATATATCACACCTATATATATAATTGTTATATATAGTATAATGCTAAAAAGTAAAAAATATTCTCTTTAATTTGCTTACTTGTTATAGTCAGCTACTAGATGGCAGTGAAGACCGAGTTCTCGCGACATCTAGTAATAATGGAGAATATGATACATATATAAGAAAAATAAGTGTTTGAATTGGATCCGCCTGGTGGTGAATGGATAACACGCTGAGGTACAGACTCAGAGTTCCGGGTTAGAATCCCGTCCAGGCATTTATTTTTCTTATCATACCACACACACACACACACACACACACATAGGGATATATATTATATATATATATATATATATATATGGGTGGACGGGTGAATTGATATTTGTATATGTAAGTTATGTAGGCTTGTAATGTGTGTGGCATGTAATGTATATATAGGCCTATATATATCCTTAGTAATTCTGCCCGAGGGCAGGTCCTTACTAGAGATTGTAGGTGTGGTAGCTTCCCGTTGCTTTCCACACCGGTGAAGGATGATGATGATGATAATAATGATAAGGATGGTGATGATGGCCATATGATTTCGGGGACCGTTTGGGCCTTAAAGTTTTCCTGACATTTGTCTTACAGGTGAGGAAAAACCCTGATAATAACCTCACCCAGAAAAACTGCCCCGACCGGGGATCGAACCCGGGCCCGCTGCGTGACAAGGCAGCACGCTGCCTCGAGACCACAGCGGTGGACATTCTATATATATATGTATTATATTAATATATATATATATATTATTGTGTGTGTGTGTGTGTGTGTGTGTGTGTGTGTGGTGTGTGTTGTGGGTGTGTGTGTGGGTGTGTGTGTGGTGGTGTGTGTTCATTGGAGTAAAATAAATAATGACTATAGTGCGTTACAGACAACGCTATCCAGGCATCCCAGTGCAAACATTAATTTTGTTTTTCTTATATACAATTCTCAAATCATATCTAGCAGCGGGATGTGTCTGCACTTCCATCTTGCTGCTTCTATAACAAGAAGGTATTTTAATGAGAATATTTATATTTTATAGCAGTAAAGCTTATATAGGCCTACATACTAAAATTCCTTCCGTGGATGTTGCGAAAACATCTAGGCCTACTTTACAAGCAGCATAATGCATTTTAACATAAGCGATATAAGTAGAGCACTTCGGGTCCTCAAAATTAATTTTGATTGGGAATCGATAGGAAAACAGGTTTACAATTCGAGGTGATGTAGCTATATGTTAATGAATTATGGTCGCATAAGTCAAACAGCTGAAAAAAGACAAAAGACATATGTGATATCATCTTATGTGGAGGATTCCCTACGATCACATGAGTATGTATTTCTTTCAAATGTTTGTTATCGCCACTGAAAATAAAATTGTTTATGTAACCGCATTTATTTCCTTCCCTTGCCATGTTGAGGGAATTCTTTTTATAAAAGATGAGGGAATAAATGTAACTAGAGAAGTGGTATCTTCGTCGTAAGAATTATTTATTACGTGAAGGTACAGTCATTTCACGGAATTGTGACTCAGTACATTTACGTGCCTTGTATGTGGAAAACATTAAATAAATTCCCATTTCTTTGGCGTTGAAAACATAAATTTTACTGGTATTGCTACGTGCTAAGATTACTATTAGCTTAGATTTTTTCCTTATTCTTCAGAATTGTTTTAAGTCCGTCGTTTATCCTTCTCTACTTATCATATGGTTTTCTCGTGAAGTCGGAAGTGATATGAAAATAGATTTCATTCTAGAATGAAAAGGATCCGTTCAATTAACATCAAGCAAAAGTAAAATGCATCGTATAGTAAATATGCTATATAATTTAGAATTACTTTTTACTCTAAAGATGAATTAAAAGATAAAAAATTGTATATTTTCACTACAACTGAAAAGGTCAAGTACTATTATTTCGGATTTTGTTTTGTTACAGTTATGTTATATTTTATTTCTAAGTGTAAAATTGTAGGCTTTCACGGCCGGTGTCTTGATTCCTATTCAGATTGTTTCCCGGGCTAAATTGTCGTGGTCAGGTTTTCGTGAAACTCGACGTTTCGTCTGCTACTGCGGTAGACATATTCAGGAGATTCGGTGTGCTCTCTGTGAATTCCTCAACAGTCTGCACCCGACTGTTGAGTTGACAGAGAGCCCTTAGGATATCCTATGGGTGGTATTAAAGGACGCACATATATTCGTGTCTGTAACTATGTGTGTGTGAGCTTTAATTTTGTAGCGGCCCCGCATAGGTTGTTTTACATCGAAACCAAACATGGCATATAGCAATTAATTTGAACTCTAAGGTCAAGTTAGTTAACCGGAAAAACTCGACCATTAAGTATAGGAGTTCACTTGAAACAAAAATTTAAAAATCCCTCTAGCTGTCGCAATTTTATGTTTCGATACGAAAATTGGCACATGCTATTAAAAATAAATCGATGGAGGTATTATTAAAAATTCAGCCAAATCCGTTCGATTTGAAATGAGAGTTTATGTGAAACCCGAAATTAAAAATTGGCTCTGGAAATCGCCATGTTTGGTTCGTCGCAATTTAATTAACACCTTAATTGGCAAAGTATCCTATAAGATACAATCGTTTGATTTATTTAATTCATAATAAATTACTCCTAATGGAAAAATGAATTGGTATATAGGCTATTATTTAAATTGGTTTTAAATTATAGGCATACAACAGCAGAATAATAATAATAATAATAATTAATAATAATAATAATAATAATAATGATAATTGGCTACATTTAAATTGGCAGATTTAATGGCAAAAGGCCTTCTCTTCCACTCAATCAACGAAAAAGATCAACCTTATACTTACTTACTTACTTACTCACTGGCACTATCGAACCCGTAGGTTCATGGCCGCGCGGACATAAGCTCTCGCATACATCCCTATCCCGAGCTAATGCTTTCCAATCATTCCCTGTATAATCTACTTCCCTCAAATCATAGTTAATGTTGTTCTCCACCTCATTCTTGGTCTACCAACTGGGGCGTTTTCCTTCTGGCTTTCCTACAACAAGTTTCCATGCACGTCGTTCATTCCCCATACGCGAACATGTCCTGCCCATCGCAGTCTACGGGACTTAACTGTTCTTATTATATTGGCCTCCTATAAAGACATGTAGTTCATTGTTATGAAGTCTTCTCCATTCACCTGTCTGTTCATCTCTTCTTTGGTCCAAAAATTGTCCTAGAACTTATTCTCAAAATACTCGTAATCTCCTTCCTCCCTTAAGTTTAGAGTCCATGTTCGCACCCATATAATATAAAATGTAGAATAATAGTTTATATATTTTCAGCTTAACGTTTTTTGAAAAGGAGTTGGGACATCAAAAGTCTCTGCAATGCATAATAGCATGCATTTCCAGAATTGAGCCTATGTTTAATTTCTTTGTGCATCTCATTCC
The DNA here is from genome assembly GCA_030220185.1 of Diploptera punctata. Lineage (NCBI taxonomy): Eukaryota > Metazoa > Arthropoda > Insecta > Blattodea > Blaberidae > Diploptera > Diploptera punctata. The sequence goes on from JASPKZ010008007.1 coordinate 162,267, forward strand.
TATTTGTGATTATTGTTCCTAGGTATTTGAATTTCAGCCACTTCCTCAAAATTTCCCTCATTTGTCATTAGCTGTCCATTTCCATTATATAATGTATTTCTACGTGTGACCTATATTTAGTTTTAACTGATATTTACTTCCAGTCCTAATTTCTTAGGTTTACTCAATAGTGTGTGCGTGTTGGGCCTTAGTATCTCCTCGCTATCGGCCAGTAGTACTACATCATCAGCATAACAACAGCTTATTAATACCATTGAGTGTAAGCTTCCTCATTCTTAAAGATTAATGGCATGCTCTAGTACAAAATTAAATAGTAGAGGAGATAGTGCATCTCCTTGCTTCAACCCATTCTGGATTTCAAAAGTGTCTGAAAACTGTTTGCCTACACGCACCCTACTCGTTGAGCCATTTAGACACATTCGTACAAGTCTAACTAACTTTTTAGGAATTCCGAACGCCAGCAGGATACTATATAACTTCTCCCCTCTTAATTGAATCATAATGCTTTTTTGAAGTCTACATATAGTTGATGTACAGTCCATTATATTCCCATTTCTTTCTAAAATCTGTCTTATACTAAAAATCTGATCTGTTGTAGACTGTTTCTTCTAAATGCACATTGATGATCTCCTAGAATGTCATCAATATAGGGAGTAAGTCTGCTTACCTAATATATTTGGTAGAATTTTGTACGAAGTTTGAAAGTATGAGATGCCCCCTATAGTTGTTTGCAATGATTTTTATCTCCTTTATTATAATTGGTACGATAATTTGATCCTTCCATTCATCTGGAAGAGCTTCTTTTTCCCAAATCATACTAAGCAACCAGCGTATCTTGTCCATCAATTTTTCTCCCCCTGATTTTATCAGTTCTGCTGGGATCTCATCTGAACCTGATGCTTTATACATCTTCATTTTTCAATTGCCATTTCAACCTCTAAGCACTTGGCTCTGCGACTAGCATTTCTGCTGTCTGTAACTTATCATCCTGCAATGTCCTGTTCTATAGTACATTTAATAGCTGATTAAAAAACTTTCCCATCTATTTAATATACTCTTGGAATCTGCAATCATATCCCCATTTTCATTCCGAATTATGTTTGTTCTAGCCTGAAACCCTTTCTTCTCTATACTAATTCCCTGATATAATTCTCTAATGTTCCTATTTTTTGCATTCATTTCAAGATCATTAATCTTCTCTCTCAAATATTCCCTCTTTTACTCTTTAGTAACTTGGTGGTTTCCCGTCTAACCACTACCAATTGCTCTAAAATTTACCTCATTTGGCTCGTGTAACCATTTCATTTTTGCTTAGCTTTCTTTTCTTTACAATGTCGGCACATTCCTCATCAAACCATTTTCTTGTTTTGCCTCTTTTTAAACAACCAATGCTTTCTGATGCTGACATTTAATAGTATCTCTTATAGCCTCCCATTCTTTATTTATATCAGTTTCTTCTTCGTTTGCCACATTGTCATCTGAAGATTCCAGTACTTCAAATCTATTAGCAATTTTGATTTGGTATTCTTGCCGCATTTCATCATTTTCAAGTTTTTTAATTCATTATTTACAGAATCATCTTAGCGTTTGTTCCTCTCATAAGCGATAGCCGTTGTCTGATTTTCACCCTGACCAGATGATGATCTGAATTGCAGTCTGTCCCTCTAACTGATCTAACATCAATGATGCTACTGTGCCAGCGTTTATCCACTAATACATGATCTATCTGGTTCCGAGTTTCTCCATCTGGGGACGTCCAGGTGTATTTATGAATATCCTTATGCTGAAATGTTGTTGCTCTTAACAATGAGATTCTTGATGTGGCAAATGTGACTAATCTAACCCCGTTGTCGTTACTATCTTCATGAAGACTGAATTTGCCTATTGTTGGTTTGAATATATCTTCCCGCCCCACTTTTGCATTAAAATCTCCTAAGACAATTTTCATATGATATCGTGAAAGGCTATCAAATAAGCATTCTAATTCTTCATAGAACTCATCCTTGATCTTGTCATCTTTATCTTCTGTGGGGGCATGTACATTTACAATTATAAAATCATGTTGTTTACCCTTTAGAATTATGTATGATATCCTATCACTAACAAACTTAATATCTCGGATTAGGGATAGGATCCTCCTTCTGACTAAAAACCCGTTCCAAATGCAGGTCTTTCTGCACCCCCATAGTATAATGCAAAGCTTCCTGATTCCTGACTACCTTCTCCTGGCCACCTAACTTCCTGTAAGCGACTATATCCAAGGGCGATTTATCCAATTCCCGCGTTAATATCTCTAGTGCCCCGCTATTGTATAAAGTCCTAACATTCCATGTTCCTAGGACATGTCCCTGTGTTTGAGCCTTTGGCATGGGTTCCCTGAAGTAGTCCCCGCCCGGAGAACCGAATGGGGGACATTTGACCTCCGGAAAAATTTTACCCCAGTAGAACCCATGTCCGCATTCTTGACGGTTGTATTTTACGGTGAAAGATCGTCACTCTTTCGACCAAGGTACTTATTTCGTCTGGCTATCACCTTCGACCAGTCCGGCATGGGTAACCCTATCGGCAGCAATTGCTACGCCGGCATAGCTCTCAGGATCATTTAAGCACACAAGCCACTCCACCCACGACAAGGTAAAGATACCATGGAGGGGATCATAACTTATACAATTATAAATAAATATTCATTCAAATTAAACTAAAATTACAAATTAAACTAAAAATCAATAAAATGCAAAATTAGAATTTTTACCTTGTGGCAGGTGCCGTCGTCCTCAAATGTGTTAAAATATTGAATTTAAAATGTTATCTGTAGGCCTTTCTGATGTTAACTTCCATCATTAGCAGGTTGAGTATCTGCTACTAGTTGTTGTTGTTTACGACGTTGTATAATCGAGGTGTCAATTTAGTAGCAACTGGCTTGTTTTTGACGATTTCGTACAACGGGTTGTACGACTGGAGTACGAAGCAAAAAATCTGAAATTATCAATCAATCTATTGAAAGACCAATACAAAAGAAAGGTTTTAAATTTCTTATGAAGGAAACTAATGTCGGGCAGTCCCTTATTTCCTGTGGTAAAGAGTTACAGTGTCTAGTAGTACATACAGTAAAGGAATTAGAATAATGTGTTGTGGAATATGAATTAGGAGGTTCTGGTGCCCAAATAGTGATTGGAGAATGGGATATGGAAACAAGAGGATAAGTAGCTTGATATAGAGGTAAACCTACACATAAGTATGGACAGCAGAATAAAATACTGTAATTCCGTACGATCATGGAGATGGAACCAACATAGTTCGCGGAAATGTGAAGAAATGTGGTTATATTTATGAATTTTGAAAATATATCTGATTATACAGTGCGATCAGTATAGCACAGGACAGCAGACGGGGGACTCCACTATACACTGCTGACGCACTCGCGGCGGGGAACGGAGAGCATAAGATCGCGGTGATATAACCACACACATTTTCGTAACTATTTTAAAAATGGTCGTATTTACCAAGATGCTGGAACTGTTCGCCTTCATTGTCCATACATTTTTAACATCTCTTTATAAAATTTGTTGTACAGATTATGGACTGTTGAACGTGACGGAATTTTTACACCCGGGAATCGTGTTTCAAATAGTCTTCGTGCTTGGCTGGCAGACTGAGTTAACAAATATTGATAATAAATAAATACACGTTTTTCAGTAGAAAAAATAACAGCCATTATATACTTTACACTTTACATTTATACACGCATCATTCAGTTTACACTTATACACGCCTGTTTTATAAGATACAAATTTTATAATTGAAATAATTTATACACACACCATTCAGTACACAAGGAGCACCTTATTCACTCGAAGCACAGAATCTGACTGCGACCATGAATGCGTGGGATGTGCTTGTATACTGCTGAGTCTGCGCACATTTCAGGTCCCGTGTCTCCACGTGTAAGCCTTCGTCACTGCACAGCAGAGTCTGCTGTCCAATGTTATACTCATCGCACTGTATGTTATAAATACTTTGCAATTTATATCCTACTCCATCGTTAATGTCTGTCAATAAGATATCGCAATGATCAAAATACGTTATCAGTTTGGATTATAATTCTTTTGAGAACAGTTGAATGAAAATTTGGGGCACGCCGTAGCGTAGTGGTTAAGGCACTGAGCTACAAGCCGGAGGGTCGAGGGTTCAAGTCCCGTTGAGGTCAGGATTTTTAAACTGACCCAAACCCTCTGGTGGCACTATGGTCCTGGGGTCGACTCAGCCTCTAACAGAAATGAGTACCAGACGCTTGTTCTGGGGGTAAATGCGGCCGTCACGCAGGGCTGACAACCCGGCTGACATAAAGTGCCGATTGTCTAGATAAAGTGGGAGCCCTAACCTCCTACTACCCCAAGGGCCTCCGGGCCTGTTGTGGGATCACTTTACTTACACATTACTTTGAATGAAAATTTCCGAATTCATTTAAAGAGTGCATTATTGAAAATACCCTTTTTTGACATTTGCTTCATTTGGATGTTTCAACTTAAATTAGAGACAAGATGAAACCCACATTTTTAACAAATGACGAATAAGGTATTGCCTGGTTATTGCTTTGTTATCTAGTATGATTGTTGGCAGATTTATATTATTAATAGTGGGCACTATTATTGGATGTCCAAATATTGTCGCTTGGGTCTTCTCTACATTGGGTCTGAGCCCATAATCTTTGCACCACTGTGATATTTGTATAATATCAGCGTTAAGTTAAAATTGCTAATAGATTTGAAGTACTGGAATCTTCAGATGACAATGTGGCAAACGAAGAAGAAACTGATATAAATAAAGAATGGGAGGCTATAAGAGATACTATTAAATTGTCAGCATCGGAAAGCATTGGTTGTTTAAAAAAGAGGCAAAACAAGAAATGGTTTGATGAGGAATGTGCCGACATTGTAAAGAAAAGAAAGCTAGTAAAAATGAAATGGTTACACGAGCCAAATGAGGTAAATTTAGAGCAATTGGGTAGTGTTAGCGGGAAACCACCAGTTACTAAAGAGTAAAAGAGAGGAATATTTGAGAGAGAAGATTAATGATCTTGAAATGAATGCAAAAAATAGGAACATTAGAGAATTATATCAGAGAATTAGTATAGAGAAGAAAGGGTTCAGGCTAGAACAAACATAATTCGGAATGAAAATGGGGATATGATTGCAGATTCCAAGAGTATATTAAATAGATGGAAAAGTATTTTAATCAGCTATTAAATGTACATACAGAACAGGACATTGAGGAGGATAAGTTACAGACAGCAGAAAGTGCTAGTCGCAGAGCCAAGTGCATTAGAGGTTGAAATGGCAATTGAAAAATTGAAGATGTATAAAGCATCAGGTTCAGATGAGATCCCAGCAGAACTGATAAAATCAGGGGAAGAAAAATTGATGGACAAGATACGCTGTTTGCTTAGTATGATTTGGGAAAAAGAAGCTCTTCCAGATGAATGGAAGGAATCAATTATCTTACCAATTTATAAGAAAGGAGATAAAACTGATTGCAAACAACTATAGGGGCATCTCATTACTTTCAACTTCGTACAAAATTCTAACAAATATATTAGTAAGCAGACTTACTCCCTATATTGATGACATTCTAGGAGATCATCAATGTGCATTTAGAAGAAACAGGTCTACAACAGATGATTTTTAGTATTAGACAGATTTTAGAAAAGAAATGGGAATATAATGGTACTGTACATCAACTATATGTCGACTTCAAAAAAGCATATGATTCAATTAAGAGGGAGAAGTTATATAGTATCCTGCTGGAGTTCGGAATTCCTAAAAAGTTACTTAGACTTATACGAATGTGTCTAAATGGCTCAACGAGTAGGGTGCGTGTAGGCAAACAGTTTTCAGACACTTTTGAAATCCAGAATGGGTTGAAGCAAGGAGATGCACTATCTCCTCTACTATTTAATTTTGTACTAGAGCATGCCATTAAATCTTTAGAGAATGAGGAAGGCTTACAAACTGAATGGTATTAATAAGCTGTTAGTTTATGCTGATGATGTAGTACTACTGGCCGATAGCGAGGAGATACTAAAGGCCAACACGCACACACTATTGAGTAACACTAAGAAATTAGGACTGGAAGTAAATATCAGTAAACTAAATATATGGTCACACGTAGAAATACATTATTTAATGGAAATGGACAGCTAATGACAAATGAGGGAAATTTTGAGGAATTGGCTGAATTCAAATACCTAGGAACAATAATCACAAATAGGAATGAGATGCACAAAGAAATTAAACATAGGCTCAATTCTGGAAATGCATGCTATTATGCATTGCAGAGATTTTGATGTCCCAACTCCTTTCAAAAACGTTAAGCTGAAAATATATAAAACTATTATTCTACCAGTTATATTATATGGGTGCGAAACATGGACTCTTACTTTAAGGGAGGAAAGGAGATTACGAGTATATAGAGAATAATGTTCTTAGGAAAATTTTTGGACCAAAGAGAGATGAACAGACAGGTGAATGGAGAAGACTACATAACAATGAACTACATGGTCTTTATAGGATGCCAGATATAATAAGAACAGTTAAGTCCCGTATACTGCGATGGGCAGGACATGTTGCGCGTATGGGGAATGAAAGACGTGCATGGAAACTTCTTGTAGGAAAGCCAGAAGGAAAACGCCCAGTTAGTAGACCAAGAATGAGGTGGGAGAACAACATTAACTATGATTTGAGGGAAGTAGATTATACAGGGAATGATTGGAAAGCATTAGCTCAGGATAGGGATGTATGGAGAGCTTATGTCCGTGCGGCCATGAACCTACGGGATCGATAGTGCCAGTGAGTAAGTAAGTATCAGTGTTAAGTTTGTCAATGTTTTCGTTGATTTCGTCCGATTTGAAGTTAATATAAATTTGGATATCGTCAGTATAAATACGATAGTGGGAATATCGTAGTTTTGTGTAGATGTCATTAATGTACAGCGATTATAGTATGGAGCAAGAACACTGCCCTGGGGTCATCTGACCTCATGAATCGCCAGGACGAGAAATGGTGTTAAAGAGATACTGCTTGCTGGCGATCTTGAGTAAAGGTAATTTTTTGACAATTGTAATGTTTGTAATCTAGCTAATAATATGTATATTTAATATTTAATTTTAGGAAGTTATATTTTGAGGTTATTTTGATTATATTATTTTTGGTCTGGACATCTTACCTCAATATTAATGTTAATTTGTTCTTGGACATGTTTCAAAACAATTCTGGGAAAGCTGACGATAAAACAGAATTGTTTTGAAACATGTCCAAGAACAAATCAACATTAATATTGAGATAAGATGTCCAGACCAAAAATAATATAATATGTATATTTACCTATCAAAAGATTTACTGATGTCAAGAAGAACTAGTTCTGGAAGTTCTCTTTTGCCCATACTTCTCTAGTGTTCTCGACAATGTCGAGAAGTGCTGTACTTAATGGTATCCCTTTCTAAAGCTTGACTGATGTATCACAAGTAGGTAATGTGTACAGAGGTAGGCAGTTAGTTGTGTTTATATTACATGTTCCATCCACCGCTGTGGTCCTGGTTTTTTCGATGTTTTTCCTCACTTGTAAGAGAAAGAGGCCCAAACGGTCCCTGAACATCATCTGACCATCATTACATCATTAACATATTCATTAAGTTTAGGATTAAGGACTCTCCTGGCGCATTATTACCATCATCATAACCTATCATATATCATCGGGGCAGCGTAACTCCGCCTTCCAGGCGCCCCAACCTCAGAAGTGGGTTACAATAACGCCATGTCAGGAGAGAATACCAGAATGTCGACATGACAACATGGTGGCATTGAAGAAAAACAATGTTACATGTTCCTGTGCTTTGGACAAATATGGGAGTAAACTAATTTGTCGGCAGTCTCGAGGCGTTGGCAGTGTTTTAGGTAAGGGTCGAATCAGTGACTTTTGCACGTTTAAGGTAAGTCCAGGTCATAAGAGAGGCATTAAATATATGATTCAAGGTCGGTGTGATTATGTTTATTATGTTTCGTAAGAGGTATATAGTTATATTGTCCAAATATTGGGCTTTGGATTTTATTTGTAGGATCGCCTTTTCGACATCATCACGTGTAAAGCAACAAAAGAAAAATGTTTTTCGGGAGGGGGAGGAAACTGTCATTAGTCGAAGTATTATTTGTTGTTTTCGATGAGGGTCATTATTCTCTTTCAGATTCTGGGTAAAGTGGTCGTTTATATCGTCAAGCATCGAGTCTAAGCGTTTTGTCGGGGTTTGTTGACATATTTTCATTAACTTCAATTTTGTCTACAAGTTTCTTGAGTTGATAGTTGGTTTTATAAGCTACGATCATGCTCGAATTGTCTGGTTTGTCTTATTACGTAATTGTTTGTATTTATCCAAATCCGATATGTGCTTACCCTTCCTATAAGCTATTGTCTATATTCCTTATTACTATACATAGCTGATAACTCACGGTTATGCTTGATTTATTTTTAAATTTAAAAGGTGTTACCGTATCGCAAGTCGTAGATTACCTAATTTACAACAATGTAAAATTTTTAAAATTGATATACGAAAGAAGTGGAGAAATATTTTGTAAAAGTAACAAAATTAATGTTGGATCAAGAAAATTAATGTATAATGAATTCTGATCAGTTTGGATATCAAGAGCAAGTTTGTAATCAATCGACCTTGGAGACTATAGGTGTGTAAACCGTCTCACCTCGAGAAAATAAACTTAATACCATTACACAAATAAAAATTGTCACAAATTATCATCGACAGACAGGCAAACTTTTAAAAAAATAAAATAAAATAATCTCCTAATTCTTACAACAGTTATACTCATGTCAACAAATTAGGTCTAATTACAAATGTTTTGTAACACGTGACAACAATGTACGTAGTAACAAAGAAGGGTAAAGTAGGTTTATTTGAATTTTAGGTATAAAATGAAAACAGCTTTTTGTTATGATGATCTTGTAGAAGATTTCCGGGCTGTTGGCCTTGGTCTTGAGGCTTGTAGTTCCCCGACGTTTCACCAGAGACTTCGTCCGGCATCCTCAAGGGTTGTCTTGAGACTGGCAATTTTGTCGACTACCTGCCTATTTATACATTTATCCGCGACGTGTTCCACTGCGTCCGGCATCCTCAAGGGTTGTCTTGAGACTGGCAATTTTGTCGACTACCTGCCTATTTATACATTTATCCGCGACGTGTTCCACTGCGTCCGGCATCCTCAAGGGTTGTCTTGAGACTGGCAATTTTGTCGACTACCTGCCCTATTTATACATTTATCCGCGACGTGTTCCACTGCGTCCGGCATCCTCAAGGGTTGTCTTGAGACTGGCAATTTTGTCGACTACCTGCCCTATTTATACATTTATTCGCGACGTGTTCCACTGCGTCCGGCATCCTCAAGGGTTGTCTTGAGACTGGCAATTTTGTTGACTACCTGCCCTATTTATACATTTATCCGCGACGTGTTCCACTGCGTCCGGCATCCTCAAGGGTTGTCTTGAGACTGGCAATTTTGTTGACTACCTGCCCTATTTATACATTTATCCGCGACGTGTTCCACTGCGTCCGGCATCCTCAAGGGTTGTCTTGAGACTGGCAATTTTGTTGACTACCTGCCCTATTTATACATTTATCCGCGACGTGTTCCACTGCGTCCGGCATCCTCAAGGGTTGTCTTGAGACTGGCAATTTTTGTGGACTACCTGCCCTATTTATACATTTATCCGCGACGTGTTCCACTGCGTCCGGTATCCTCAAGGGTTGTCTTGAGACTGGCAATTTTATTGACTACCTGCCCTATTTATACATTTATCCGCGACGTGTTCCACTGCGTCCGACATCCTCAAGGGTTGTCTTGAGACTGGCAATTTTGTTGACTACCTGCCCTATTTATACATTTATCCGCGACGTGTTCCACTGCGTCCGGCATCCTCAAGGGTTGTCTTGAGACTGGCAATTTTGTGGACTACCTGCCCTATTTATACATTTATCCGCGACGTGTTCCACTGCGTCCGGTATCCTCAAGGGTTGTCTTGAGACTGGCAATTTTGTTGACTACCTGCCCTATTTATACATTTATCCGCGACGTGTTCCACTGCGTCCGGCATCCTCAAGGGTTGTCTTGAGACTGGCAATTTTGTTGACTACCTGCCCTATTTATACATTTATCCGCGACGTGTTCCACTGCGTCCGGCATCCTCAAGGGTTGTCTTGAGACTGGCAATTTTGTTGACTACCTGCCCTATTTATACATTTATCCGCGACGTGTTCCACTGCGTCCGGCATCCTCAAGGGTTGTCTTGAGACTGGCAATTTTGTTGACTACCTGCCCTATTTATACATTTATCCGCGACGTGTTCCAATGCGTCCGGCATCCTCAAGGGTTGTCTTGAGACTGGCAATTTTGTTGAATACCTGCCCATATTTATACATTTATCCGCGACGTGTTCCACTGCGTCCGGCATCCTCAAGGGTTGTCTTGAGACTGGCAATTTTGTGGACTATCTGCCCTATTTATACATTTATCCGCGACGTGTTCCACTGCGTCCGGCATCCTCAAGGGTTGTCTTGAGACTGGCAATTTTGTCGACTATCTGCCCTATTTATACATTTATCCGCGACGTGTTCCACTGCGTCCGGCATCCTCAAGGGTTGTCTTGAGACTGGCAATTTTGTGGACTACCTGCCCTATTTATACATTTATCCGCGACGTGTTCCACTGCGTCCGGTATCCTCAAGGGTTGTCTTGAGACTGGCAATTTTGTGGACTATCTGCCCTATTTATACATTTATCCGCGACGTGTTCCACTGCGTCCGGCATCCTCAAGGGTTGTCTTGAGACTGGCAATTTTGTGGACTACCTGCCCTATTTATACATTTATCCGCGACGTGTTCCACTGCGTCCGGTATCCTCAAGGGTTGTCTTGAGACTGGCAATTTTGTGGATTATCTGCCCTATTTATACATTTATCCGCGACGTGTTCATAACACATCGCGGATAAATGTATAAATAGGGCAGGTAGTCGACAAAATTGCCAGTCTCAAGACAACCCTTGAGGATGCCGGACGCAGTCTCTGGCGAAACGGCGGGGAACTACAAGCCTCAAGACCACGGCCAACAGCCCGGAAATCTTCTACAAGATCATCATAATAACTCCAACCGTGAAAGCCTATGTCAATATATTAGCTTTTTCTTAATTTGTGAAGAAAGTAATTTTCTCTTTATATTTGTATTTTCTCTCAGTATTAAAAATATTAAAGGTTAGAGATGGGTATTCCAGCTGAAAAGCGCGCTACTCATGTCTCCTGGAATTACTGGCATACTTCAGCCTTTCAATATTCACATATTCAGACAGTATACGATATATTTTTGTTATATTAGCAACAACGATATTAAGGAGAGGCACTTTACCAATTTGGCAAAACTGTCTGTTCGACTTATGCGAATTCGACTGCATTCAGTCACCTTCAATCAGTTGAAGTAACCAAAGTACAAAAACGTGCTTACTTTTACACATCTGGAAGCACATTTGAGTCTCCAGATTGTTGTGAAAGGCCAAGGTCTTATGCTAATGATCTTCAAGATATCAATTACTGTAGTATACTTAAACAATTGTTTTAATTAGATCCTCATTACGTAAAAATATACTTGTTTTAAGCACTTCTTCAATTCTCTTAATGGTCAGTTTTACGAACCGTAAAACGATTTATATTCAAAATGTTAGCAAAGAACATGTATCTGCGATTTCTTTAAACTAATTTCTCAACTTACATAATAAATTAGAAACTAATACTTCTATCGTCTAAGATTCACTTAGCATCTCTATTGATATTATTTTCTTCCTATCATGACCCCCTCCAAGCTTGAATGTTCCCTTGTAAGACGCCCAAAAATTTGGTTTTCCTGGTTGTTAAGAAAATTCCTGCATAGTAATTTCATTATATAGGCCTATATATATATATATATATATATATATACAGTTATATTATATGGATGCGAAACATGGACTCTTACTTTAAGGGAGGAAAGGAGATTACAAGTATTTGAGAATAAAGTAGGCCTACTTAGGAAAATTTTTGGACCAAAGAAAGATGAACAAACAGGTGAATGGAGAAGACTAGATAGCAATGAACTACATGGTCTTTATAGGAAACCAGATATAATAAGAACAATTAAGTCTCGTAGACTGCGATGGGCAGGAAATGTAGCACATATGGGGAATGAAAGACTTGCATGGAAGCTTCTTGTAGGAAAGCCAGAGGGAAACGCCCAGTTGGTAGACCAAGAATGAGGTTGGAGAATAATATTAACTATGATTCGAGGGAAATAGATCATACAGGGAATGATTGGAAAGCATTAGCTCAGGATAGGGATGTATGGATAACATATGACCGCGCGGCCATGAATCTATGGGTTCGATAGTGTCAGTGAGTAAGTAAATATATATATATAGTTGAATGCGTATCTGTACCCTAAATTTGTGACATGGTAGCTAATTATTGAAATATTATTATTACTAGTTTGTTATACTCGGACCAATGGATCTGTGCCCCTATAGCGCTGACATCGTTCTTAGAAAAGTTCACGTCTATACTCACACCATTTCACCGCACTCCCTTCCCATTACGTCAAACAACAGCCACGGTAACTTATTCGAGTTGGGATGTTGCCAAACTTCCCCCACTGTCATGACCCTTGAATATTGAATAATGCGAGGTTGGAGTTGAGTTGACAACACTGGAGTGCAAGTGCAAGAGAGAGAGAGAGATGTATAGGCTATATAGGAATGCAGGGGGGGGGAAATGATTTGCCGAGGGAGAAAAGGAATTAGGCATTAGTTTCAGCATATCTTATTGGGACACAGATCCGTTGGACAGACAATATTTTCATAATTATTAACAATTAATAATGTAATTAAATAGCACTTTAGAATTAGTATCACTATCCATCAATACAAATTCACACTCTTGACGCGATGTGGTTTTAGATGTTGAAAATTCTGAAATAGAAAAATCCTATAATCAACAATAAAAATTCGTCCACCGCTGTGGTCCCATAGTAGCGTGCTGCCTTGTCACGCAGCGGTTCGATCCCCGGTCGGGAAAGTTTTTCTGGGTAAGGTTTTTATTGGGGTTTTTCCTCACCTGTAAGACATATGTCAGGAAAACTATTAAGGCTCAAACGGTCCCCGAAATCATATGGCCATCGCAATCATCATCATTCATATTCATCTTAGGTTAAAGCTTAGGATTAGGGACTCTCCTGGCGCACCATCATCATCACCCATCATATCATCGGGGCAACGTAACCCCGCCTTCCAGGCGCCCCAACCTCAGAAGTGGGTTACAAGTACGCCATGCCAGGAGAGAAACCAGGAATGTCGAAAGACAAACCTTGGGGCATTTGAAAAAAAAAACAATAAAAGTTCTTCTGAAATTTGTGAGATTTAGTAGACTTTATAAGTGGAAAATATGATGGTCTGCTCAATGAGTTTTATAACAGACTTAATAATTTATTCATGACTCATTTGACTGTATAATCATTGTATCAAGATGACCATATGAAGGCTGAAAGAGACAATAATATAGGACGATCTATTGTAGGAGGTTCTAAGAAAGCCAGCTTGATACAAGCTATTGTCACCTTCAGAAAGCTATGAATGTTGAAATATCGAACCTGTAAGAGTGCAATTAAGGTGAACTTACAAGATATAGGGAAACAGGTCCGCTTTATTCCCCCCTGCCTCTTCCTCTATATCAGTCGGAGAGATTCCTTTTGTTACGTAAGTTAGAGCGCCATTTTGTTGAGGCAGTAACAGGTTCTAGTCATTCAAAAACACTTGATTGAAAATCTCAGCAGCTACCTGTTTTATCTCAAGTCAATAGCCAGATAAGTGCAATAAAATTTATAGAAAAATGTCATGGCTACATACGATGTGTGTAATATCGTCGTGTTTTCTGCCGATATTCATTAACATGATTATAATTGCAATATGAATAATAATAATAATAATAATAATAATAATAATAATAATAATAATAATAATAATAATAATAATAATATACCCCTTACTTCCCCATGTACTCCCTAGCGCAAGTGTTTTAACCAAGATAATTTAGTTATGCGTATTTATCACCGGACCCTCCACGGTATCTTTACTTTTCGTGGTGGAGTGGCTTGCGTGCTTAAATGATCCTGAGAGCTATGCCGGCGGTAGCATTGCTGCCGATAGGGTTACCCATGCCGGACTTGTCGAAGGTGATAAGCCAGACGGAAAAAGTACCTTGGTCGAAAGAGTGAAGATCTTTCACCGTGAAAACACAACTGTCGAGAAATGAGGACATGGGTTTCACTGCAGTAAAATTTTCCGGAGGTCAAATAGTCCCCCATTCGGTTCTCCGGGCGGGACTACTTCAGGTAACCCATTCCAAAGGCTCATATACATATATGGATGCGAAACATGGACTCTTACTTTAAGCGAGGAAAGGAGATTACGAGTATTTGAGAATAAAGTAATTAGGACAATTTTTGGACCAAAGAGAGGTGAACAGACAGGTGAATGGAGAATACTACATAATAATGAACTACATGGTCTTTATAGGAAGCCAGATATAATAAGAACAGTTAAGTCTCGTAGACTGCGATGGGCAGGACATGTGGCACGCATGGGGAATGAAAGACGTGCATGGAAGCTTCTTGTAGGAAAACCAGAGGGAAACACCCAGTTGGCAGACCAAGAATTAGGTGGGAGATTAACATTAACTATGATTTGAGGGAAGTAGTTTATACAGGGAATGATTGGAAAGCATTAGCTCAGGATAGGGTTGTATGAAGGAGAGCTTATGTCCATGCTGCCATGAACCTACGGGTTCGATAGTGCCAGCTAATAAGTAAGTATGTGTTTATCACCAGATGTCAATGAGTGGTAATGGGTCGGCATACCGCTTCAGTGAGGCATCTAGTGGGTAACTAAGGTATTGCATGGATGGGTAACGGTCGGTAGATTTTGCACAAATGTCTCTTTATTCAGGCTTGTGGTTCTTGAACGAGCGCTCGGGACCTACGGTTGAAAGTCCCATCCGGAGTACTTGTTGCTTGGATTTTTCATCCTAAAAGTCCATCGACTCCCACCGGGTTTGATCCCGCGTCCCTCGGAACAGAGGTAAGGAACATAACCACTAGCCCGCTGCGGGCGACTATAATAATAGCCGGGGTCGATGGATTTATTTATTTTTTTTAGGATGGAAAATTCCAAGGAGCAAGTCGTCCGGGAGGAACTTTAAGCCGTGGGTACCGAGTTTGAATATTTTTAGGCTCATAAAAGATCCTTAAGCCTGAATAAAGAGACATCTAATCAAAATTTACCGACCTTCTTCATTTGCCTCCTAGATGTCTCATTGGGTCGGTATGTTGACCGCATACCATTCATGACAATTGTGTAGCTAAATTAACTTGGCCTAGTAACTCCGATCACAGCTGTGGCTGAGGTCCAAGTATTGGGCTGATACGTCATTGTAGGTAGAATATAATAATAATAATAATAATAATAATAATAATAATAATAATAATAATAATAATAATAATTACAACAGGTTTACAATTCCTGTTTAAATTTCAGATTTCCTTACAAACACTATGATAGTTGTAAAGGATCTTGGTATGTACAGCCTTTGAAAAAATTGTTGGCCGAACTCTTGATGATGGAAAGTTAAAGTTTTGGAGAGCTATTCACACCAGTACGTTCTTACATGTGCTGACTCGTTTGAGTATAAAGCGGACGGCGTAAGTCTCTCTTCAAGCAGAATTCGTATCGTTCGCTTAAGTGGAGCATTCGGTAAGATGCGGGTCCACGTTCGATTCCGGTCAGGTAGATTTTATTTATTTATTATTATTTAATAACGTCGTTAATTTTTATAATGCCTACATGTTACTAGTCTTCGTTTTATATATATTCCCGGTCGGGATAGGCTCCCGGGTAATATTTTTTTCGAAGTTTTTCCCCACCTGTAAGATAAATGTCAGAAAGCTTAGGGCCCAACGCTCCCCGAAAATCATCCGGCCATCATCATCATCCATATTATCATCATCATTCTTCACAGATGTGGAAAGAAACGGGAAGCTACCACACCTACATTCCCTAGTAAAGCTGCAAAGCATTGCATGAAAATGCTATGATTGCAGTGAAAGACCTGCCCTCGGGCAGAATTACTATGGAATTGAATATATGGAAATAAATAAATAAAAGGAAACAGCTCTTATATACATAGAAAATGAATAACGATTAAAACGTCTCATTACTTACTTGTTTACAAAACACATGACATAATAAAATTATTTATTTCCATTACTAATACAAAATGTGTCTGATTAATTTAAATTAACATAATATCTAATAATTTTTAAGAATTTTAGGGTTAATAAATTCTATCTTCAAGCCACAGTTAGTCCAAAAGCATTCAAGACTGAAAGTGTATAAAACACTGGCTCTTCCAACTCTTTTGTATGGTAGCGAAGTATGGACGTTGAAACAGAAGGATATACAGAGACTTAGATCTGCTGAAATGAGATATCTTCGGAGGACTGCAGGATACACACTACTAGATCACAAAAAAAATGAAGACATCTTAGAAGAATTACACATGGAATCTTTAGAAAACAAAATTTCTGATTATAAGTCAATATGGATACAACATGTTCATCGAATGGAAGATCACAGAATACCCAAACTAATGTTAAGATATCAACCTGCAGGAAGAAGAAGACCAGGACGTCCACTCAAAAGACTTCTGGATGGTGTTTCTCTTGAGGCCGAAACAGGTCAACAAATGGCCTAAATTCGTGAATGTACTATGATGATGATGATGATGAACATAATATCTAATTTCATTATACAAGTAAAAAAAATGTTTTTCACTTATTATACTGTCACCATTGATTAATTTAACCTAAAAATATGAAAATGTTATATAAACCTTGACCCCCAAAATATTCATTCCAGCCCCCATCAAAAGACTTTAATGAATAATACCCTAACTGTAACGGAAAAAAAGAGACCCCAAATGTAGAAATATAAGGTATATTCCATATTTTATTTCTTCTTTAGTTATTCTTTATAGAGATGATTATATGTATGGAGATTTAAATACTAATCGATTTATTTTTCTTGTCCTTTTATTTGTTATATCTATAATATGTTTAATCATTAGTCGTAATATAATTAGAATTTTGATTGGGTGAAGTCCTGAAGTACTGCATCGCTTCATACAGACAATTTCTGGGAGAGATGTTTGTGGTCTAGTGGAGGGAGTTTCTGTTTCCCGTGCATGAGGTCGCGTGTTCAATCCTAGATAGATAGATAGATAGATGGAAAGCTCTGCGGCCATCACTTAAGTGTTGGCGGTGAGCGATCCATTTTGGTCCCCCTTAATAGGTAGAACCCCGGGTTCTTGTAAAATACATTAGCCCCGGTTTAAATTTTGAATTCAAATTTGAAGTTAATTAGCAGAGTGAAGTCGGAAGCGAACCTTTTTGGGTTCTATCCCAGCATTTGCTCTTGGATTGAGGGAAACCGCTTAAAACCTCAATCGGAAAAGTCGATCACGCGGGATCTTGCTAAGATTGACTTTCGGATGACTCTACATTGGGAGGGCATCCAGGCTTCTCTTTATATAAATATAATATGTGTACATTTCAGATTATTACAATTATTCATACAATTACGGTAACATGTGCATTTTTTAAAATTGTTATTCTTCAGTTGTTTTTGCTGTACTATATGTAGTTGTCAGGTGATGTCAATTTTTTTGGAACTGGTGGGATGAACCTGTAGCAGTAGGATTAGTTATTAGTTTTTAATTTGTTGTATTAATTTATTTTATTGATACACATTATATGCCAATGTTGTAATTATGATTGAGTAATTGTGTAATATGTTTCTGTGTGTGCGCGCGCGCGTGTGTGAGTGTGTGTGTGCCCTATCAGCTTTCACGGACAAGTGTTGTCCAGAATCTATTTTGGACGTTTGTGTTGTTATTGGCTGTTTCATAGGTTCCCAGCGATGCCACGAGTGGATTATCATGGCCTTCACATGTATTATAAAATTTAAGAGCCATGCGTTTAATATAGGCCTACTCTTCGAATGTTTCTACACCCGTTTGGTCGTGTAATATGTCAACCTGTGTTACACGCGGTAGTTTTGTAATCATGTATAGTATTTTGTTTTGAAAATCTTGCAGTTTCTTTATGTGAGTCTAGCGGTGTGTCTCCATATGGGGCTTGCGTATGTGAGTATTGGCCTTAATAGTGCCTTGTAGATTGTTAGCCCTGTGTTTATTCGAATTTTGTTATGGTTGTTTAAAATAGGGCATAGCAGCTTCAGTGTCCCATACGCTTTGCCTAAGTTATTTAGGATATGTTGTTTAAACAGTAGTTTTTTGTCGAATGTTACGCCTAAATAAATGGCTTCGTTTTTCCACTCGATGTTGTGTCTATAAAGACTTAATTATGGGCGCATGTATCGATATTGAGAATACCTTTTTGTATAAAGAACCGCTTGACATTTATCTACGTTTATTTTTATTCTCCATTTTTCCAACCATGGTTCGAGAATATTAAGGTTATTTTGAATCTGTCTAGCCGCGTGTATTGTTCGAAAGGATTGACTAGTGATTAGAGTGTCATCTGCATACATATATGGATGAGTGTTGTTATGACTATTGTCATATGGAATATCGTTTATGTATATATTGAAAAGCGTTGGTCCTAGGATGCTGCCTTGTGGCACTCCACTATAGTTGGGCCGCAGGGCAGGTTTTGAGTTATGAAAAGCAACTTCGAATTACCTATCGTTTATGTATTTAGCTATTAAATGAATTATTCCGTCATATAATCCTGTTTCGATAATTTTCCGTAGTAGGCCGTGATGCCATACTCAGTCGAAGGCGTGTTTTATATCTAAGTATAATCCAATCGTGACACGATTTTCGTTAAACCCTCTAGTGATTTGTTCAACGAGTCTCATTAGCTGGGTTACTGTGCTATGTTTTGGACGGAATCCGTTCTGTTCATCCCGAATTACATTTAATTGTTTTACATTGTGATTAAGGCGCTTACATATAATTTTTTCAGATACCTTACTCATTGTGTTTAATAATGTTATCGGGCGATAGTTTCCTGGTTCTCTAGGATTTTTTCCAGGTTTGGGAATAATATTGTACGCTCAGTTTCCCATGTTTTTGGGAAATACTTGATTTCAAACATAGAATTTATTATTTTTGCTACAAATGCATATCCGATGTTGGGTAATTGTTTCAGCACTATGTTTTGTATGCCATCAGGGCAGGTGCTTTTCTATCGGGAAGGTGATTTATTATCCATTTGACTTCGGAGACGTTTTTTTCCTGATTTGTTTACTGGGTATTCTATTTAGAAATTCTTGGACCAGTGTTTCCGTCTCCGTTGTATATTGCGGGTTATTCGGAGGGTCATGTGGTACAAAGGTTTGCTCCAGATGACTTGCAAACGCTTCAGTTTTTTTTCCTGGGCTGTGACGGCTCTCCCGTTAGGCAAGATGAGAGGGCGGTATGTATCCACTTTGTGTATTATTTTTAACCACGTTCCATGTTCTCGGCATGTCTTTAGTATCTAGACTGCCGATTACATTTTGACAGTTGTCTGACACGAATGTTTGTATAGCAACCTTGATTCTTTGTTGCAGATCATTCATTTCTTGTCTGTATTGCAAGTTATTGTGATGTCTTTGTAATTTTCTTCTTGCATCGTTCCTTTGCTTAATAAGGCGTAGAATATGATCTGGGAGATACGGCTGGTTGGTTATAGTTGATTTGTTTTAAATATTAATGTTAATAGCAGTATTTATGCAATTTATTAAGCTGCCTACACCCCTGTCAAAATCATTAGGCGTGTTTAAACGTCGGTCTTGTAGTGAATTTTCAATATCTATTTTTAATTGGTCCAGTTTGCGTTCGATCCTGGTGTCGTGCTTCTTTTTTTCTCTCGTCCATATTTCAATTAACTTTTCTTTTCTTATATTTCTTTTGCTTTGTTTTATTTTCGGTATTTAACGCACTACTTATTTACACGAAATTGTTTTCCATTGCACGACACACAACGAAATAGAACGGTTTTAGTTTCTCAAATAGTTGTATAATTGTGAACCAAATAGCTTATCTCTGATCATGCGCAGTGACTTTGTTCTGAGACTTGAAAATTATCTTTGCGCCATCAATTATTTCAAAGGCTAACATGTCGTCATCTAAATTTTTAAAACACAAGTCTGGCAAACCATTGACTAGTTGTTAAAAAAAAGTTTATTTAAATATGTTTCACACGTTTAGTGAAAAATCTCACCAGCTTTCTTGTCATCTACCCATTCAAGTATCACATGTCTATGTACTTCACAATTGCTCCCTGTCAATGTGTCAATTGTGGCGCTAATGGCGGAAGGATACAATTGACGTTTTCTTTATGTTAGAATCACTCTAGGAGCGGATAAAGTATAGCTAACTAACTCACTGGCACCATCAAATCCGTAGGATCATGGCCGCGAGGACACAAGCTCTCCACACATCCCTATCCTGAGCTAATGTTTTCCAATCAACCCCTGTACAATCTACTTCTCTCAATCTATGGTTAATGTTATTCTCCCACCTCATTTTTGGTCTATCAACAGGGCGTTTTCCCTCTGGTTTTCCTACAAGAAGCTTGCATACACCTCTTTCATTCCCCATTCGCTCCATATGCCCTGCCCATCGTAGTCTATGAGACTTAACTGTTCTTATTATAGGCCTATCTGCTTCCTATAAAAACGGCGTAGCTCACTGTTAACGTTATATTTTTCGTTCTTCTCTCTTTGATACAAAAATGTTCTTAAGAACTTTATTCTCGAAGTAGGAATCCATGTTTCACATCCGTGTAACTGGGAGAATGGCAGTTTTATTTATTTTCATTTTAACGATTTTTGATAGAAGTTTGGACGACAAGAGTCTCTGTAATGCATAATAGGATCCATTTCCAGAATTGAGCCTATGTTTAATTTCTTTGTGGATCTCATTCCTATTTGTAATTATTGTTCCTAGGTATTTGAATTCAGCCACTTCTTAAAAATTTCCCTCATTTGTCATTAACTGTCCATTTCCATTATATAATGTATTTCTACGTGTGAAATATGTGTATGTAGGCCTACTCCATTATTTAAGTATTTTGGGAAGTGGTACACATATTCTTTTTTTTTTATTTGAGATGTAAGGTTTTTCGGTATTACACTGTTTCGTTGTTTCCTATGTGCCGGCATTTCCAAGGATGTGCTGGCTCCTTCTTCTGGGCAGAAATCTTCTTCTTTTCTTCTTCTTCTTCACGGTTTAGGCTTATTTACTAGCCTGTTCCGGCTCCAAATTGCTGCTCTTTCCATCTTTTCGTTGGTCTTCCCAAACTTCTTCTTCCTCGTGGTGAATATCTGTATGCTGTTTTTGGTATTCTATTCTCAGTTATCCTTGCCAAGTGTTCTTTCCAGTTTGTTCTGTATTTTTCTATTGTTGTGTTTAATTCCTCTACTTTTAGTTGTTGTCTTATTTCTGTGTTACGTTTTTTGTCTGTTTTTGATATCCTGCTATTGGACTGAGGAATCTCATTTCAGTAGCTTGTATTCTGGCTGATTATTGTATTGTCACTGTCCATGTTTCGGATCCATAAGTAATAATAAGCACTGCCATTGTCTTGTATGATTTCATTATAGAGTCTTTCCTGGCTTTATTTTTCAAAGTTCTTTTTAGTGTTCCTGTTATATAATTAAACTTATTTAGTTTGTTATTTATATCTGTTTCCGCTGTGTATGATATTTCCCAACCTAGGAAGTTATATCTTACCACTTGTTCTATTGGTTTATTTTCTAATATTATCTTTGTCCAAACTGGATGAGCGCCCTTGAATACCATTATTTTTTTATTTTTGTGAGGATATTTCCATGTTGTATTTTTTTATATTTCATTTAGCATTCTTTGTAGTTCCTCCTCTGTTTTTGTTATTAAAATCTGGTCATCTGCAAAGGCTATTGTTTTTATTACCGGTACTATATTTCCTAAGTTAATTCCCGCAGTCGTCATTTGATTCCATGATCTTATCATGTCGTCGAAATAAATGTTTAAAAGAGTGGTTGATAGTGGACAACCTTGTCTAACTCCTCCTGTTATATGTATTGGTACCTTTGATTTATTTTTACTTTTGTTTTCTCATACATTTTCTTAAATTACTGCTATCAAGTGTAGTGGAATTCCTTTTTCACTTAATATGTTCCATAATTTTGGTCTAGACACTTTATCAAAGGCCTTCTTATAATGTATAAAGAGGATGTGCGTCTCTAAGTTGAATTCTCTTCGCTTCTCTATTATTTGTTTTAAAGTAAATACGTTGTCTGTTCAGCTTCTTCCTTTCCTAAAACCTGTTAGCTCTTCTGATATTATTGCGTCCTATAGTTGTTAATCTTTGGTTGATCAGAAGTAAAAATCAAAATAACAAGCCTTATATCAAGACTGAAATAATTCTAAGTTTGTTGTAACGTATGCAACTTCTGATGTTGTTGAAAAGTAAAGGTGCATCTTTAAAATGACTATAAATAAGAGCAACGTGTCGATGCAGTGTGCCATGTTCCTCAAGTGACCTTAACCGGGGGGCATGAGCAGGCATTAACAGCAATTGCAAGTAATTGAGCGTACCTCGTTGAATGTGATCTGTTCCCAGCAGGTAAACCATTAATTAGTGACAAGTGAGGAAGTGGATATTTGTCACACTACCAACATAACAGCGTTAAAAACCTCACTAAGTGATTGCCATCTGTCCTTACTTCGTTTCCTGCCACTTTTCCAAGAAATATAATAAAACAATATCAAACACCAGAACTAATGCTTTTGGTCTTTCTTCATATTTGCAAACACGTTCTCAACTTCAAGCGATATTTACTAGGTACTTCAAAATCAATTTGTAGAATATACCCTTGACATTGAAATAAATTTATTAGTTTGATTAGTGAGTTTTAACGTCGCTTATTTCTACTCTAAAGTTATGGTTGCGGCAGGGGGTTTATTGCTACAACTGAGAATTTTGCGACATATACCGGTATGCTTATATGTCAGAATTATTTTAATGAATCACACATCTACAATACGAGATTATTTTTTTTTAATTTCTTCTTCTTCTCATTTTTTTTTATTTCCAGAATATTAAATCGAGCCTAACTGGGACCAATCTCGTAAATATCGTTTTCCGAGTAAGCCGTGTTTTCCCGAGACCACCAAAGGGCTACAGTTAATTAAATAATTAAACGCAATATTCTATGAAAAACTGAAAATCAGTAGTTGTATATTAGGTTCGTAATTCGTAGAATTAGTCCTAATATTTTATTTTATTTTGAAACGCTTATCCTCTTTAACCGTATGGAAAATAATATATTTATGTAAGTACCAGCACACTGCCTATTTAAATCGTTGTTTATATTAGTCTAATAGGCCTATATCATGCGAGAATGTAATTGATGTTAATCATATATTTTAATAAATTATGTAAAGTTGGTAATGATGAAAATAATCTTCTTCTTAAACTTAATTTGTAGGTGATCTTGATGAAGATTTTCGGGCTGTAGGCCGTGGTCGTAAGGCTTGTAGTTCCCCGACGTTTCGCCAAAGACTGCGTGTGGAATCCTCAAGGGTTGTCTTGAGACTCTTGAGGATGCCAGACGCAGTCTTTGGCGAAACGTCGGGGAACTACAAGCCTCACGACCACGGCCTACAGCCCGAAAATCTTCATCAAGATCATCATAGCAACTCCGGCCGTGAAAGTCTACGTGAATACATTAATTTGTAGGATTTTCATCCTGTTTATTTCCAAAATCACTCCTCGGAGGAAGACGTATTGGATGTGCATTCACTGTCTATGCATCTCTTGGCTGGTCTTCCTCTTGTTCTTCTCCCGTCCATTGGTCTATCTTCTTTAGCTCTTTTTGCAAGCCGGTTTTCTTCCATTCTTTCTAAATGACCCTTCCAATATTTTCGTCTATCTATAATAAATTTGGTTATGTCTTGAATATGGCATTTGTCCCTAATTTCTGTGTTGTGTATTTTATCAAATAATGTTTTCCCCTGAATAGTTCTTAAGATTTTCATTTCGCATGTGCTTTTTATTTGTTTAGTTTTTTGTTGTATCAGCTCTAGTTTTTGCTCCATATAGGCCTACAATAACTGGTCGAACTATCATTTTGTATATGCGGGTGAAATTAATCTTGAATAGTAAAATTCCAAAGTAATATTTGTTTTGATAACTGAGAAAGCCACAAAAAAATTCGGTACCAGAATTTTGAACTCTGAACCTCCTCTAGAATAAGAATCAAACTCTACCCTTCTTTGTCCAAGTTTTATTGCTCCGATAATCCAACAAATAAAAAGTTAAAATAAAAAAATATTTCTGATTAGACTAAGACGTATTACGAGCTTCTTCTTCTCCTTCTTAATTAGCACAACAGTACAAGTGGGTCCTCACTTCCTCTATGGCTCTCCTTCATTCATCCATGTCCCTCGATAGCTGTCACTAATTTTCCATTTTTATCCTCTGCAGATCCCTCCATACATAATCCCACTATCGTGATATTGGTCGATTCCTTGATCTTGTTCCCTCCGGATATCTGTTTAAAATGGATTTAACTTTCTTATTAACCTCCATTCTGTTCAGATGCCCAGCCATCTCAACCTTGACTGTCTTATATGTTGTTATGCCTACTTCTTTAGGCCTATATGATTCATACAGTTCACTATTATATCTGTTTCTCCACACATTTCAACATTTGACTACACCAAAATTTCTTCTCAGAATCTTTCTTTGAAACGTAACTGTGTGTTCATAATTACGATAAAATATATTGTATTATATAATACAATCAAAATAACTATTTAACGTTGCAAATTTTTAGAATTAAGGGAAATCGACTGTGAAAAGGGGTAAAAAGTAATTCGCAAACAAAAAACGATTGTTAAATGTTTTTGTCACCTAAGGGTACATTTGGCTTTAAAGACATAAGCCTATATGTATTTTTAGGATATATTCAAGCATCCAAGCATTGTTGATTAAGATGATTTGATTAATAAATGTAACTTGGAGAGAATGTATAATCAAGATAATTGATAAAGTATAAAAGTGAGTAAATAATAAAGTAAATTAACCGCAAATGTTCACCTATGAATATGGCTGCGATTATTCATCCTAAGTGGTTAATTGATGAAGAGGTTAAGATTTTACGAATTGAAATCTGGTTATAGGGCTACCCTTCAATAGCTCCAACAAGAACTATTTGAGGCATCATTAGCTATGCAATTTTCGGGTAATTTACTCACTATAGATGACGCTTCTATAGTAGATTGAGAATAACAGACCTTCAAAACCACATTTTCATAATGGTTTATATGAAAACAAATTTTCTTAATTAAAATTCAATCATATTCAGAATAAAAATAATCTAGTCACTACGATAAATCCGCTAGTGCGAATTTGTAGATATCATGATTAGTTGTAGTTAAGATGTTAACTTTCTTTTCATTTTTTTTCAAAAGATAAGAAAACCGTAACTAAATATAAGTAAGTGATGGCCAAGCATTAGTTACTTTAAAAGCAATTCAGCCTGAATGGTTTAAGATATCTAAAATAGAGTATATGTATTTTAAAGCTTAATGGATCAAAATATATTGTCAGGTAATTATAGCCATCCATAGTAATTCTGCCCGAGGGCAGGTCTTTCACAGCAATCATACAATTTTCATGCTATGCCTTGCAGCTTTACTAGGGAATTATAGGTGTGGTAGCTTACCGTTTCTTTCCACACCGGTGAACAGGATGTTGTTGTTAATGATAAGGATGATGATGATGATGGCCGGATGATTCTCGGACACCGTTGGGCCCTAATCTTCCTACCATTTGTCTTATAGGCGAGGAAAAATCCCGAAAAAACTCACCCAGGAGCCTGTCCCGACTGGGACGAACCCGGGCCCGGTGCGTGACAAGGCAGCACGCTACCTCGAGACCACAGCGATAGACTTTATATATATATATATATATATATATATATATATATTATATATATATATATATTGTGTGTGTATGTGTGTGTTTGTTGTTTGTGTATATGTATGTATGTATGTATGTGTGTCGGCCGCGATGGTCTAGTAGTTATGTTTCTTGCATCTACCGTAGTCTCGTCGCGGATTCAAACCGGGCCGTGATATATGGACTTTTAAGTTGGAAAAATCCTATGGGAGGAACTAAAAGCTGTACGACTTACCCCAAACTATCAGGAATTCATAATGATGCTGAGTTTCATATCTAAAATGCTATTTATATTAGTAATTTATAGTCCATTTCATAGCAGTTCTTTATAAATACTGGATTTTTTTCTCAATCACGCCTCCTTATTTTTTATGATGAGTCAAGAAGTAAATTAATTTGAAACACACCAGAATAGTATATTACGATACGAGGTTGGGAAATGGTTTTTACAGAATCGAGGAAAAATGTTTAAAAACCAAGCGAAAGCGAGGTTTTTAATTTCCGAGATTCTGTAAAACACTTCACAAACGTGCGTTGTACATTATTTTTTGCGCGGTGGTGTTTTAAAAATAATAAATAATAGTAAAATAAGAACATCTTTGTTGGAAATATTTGCGTTCATTATAAACAATTGGCTAACGTTAACAGTGTGGGCAATGTTTATTAGTTGAAACAACAGGAGGCCTTGAGAAAAATTATTGATAAAATGGCCGCAAGTACGTATTTATCGTTTTATATTGTTTCAAATAAAGTTCACTTCATTTAAATGCAGTGATTTGTTTCGTATAATGTATATTGATACTACCTTTTGGATATTTTTTGTATATACATTGTACATAGCATACATAGAAGGCAGTGATTTTACTTCCCGCACGTGGGTGTAAATGTAATATTACAGTATAATTATTTAGGTTGGCAACCCCGAAATGTAGGAAGTTGAACTTTGAATAATGGTCGCCATTGCTGGTAGGTACGACAAAACGCACTATCGCGCAAATATGTTATTTACGTATTATTTCTTACAGAATATATAGATGTATAGCAGAAGGCTATGCATTTTCATTGTTGAGAGTATTGACTCGTCTTATGTAAATTCTCTCGTATTAATTCTAATGGAATATGTAATTAAGGTAAATAAACTGAAATACAGCATTTGTCTTGATGACTAGGGAAAGCCAGGAGTTAAATCAAGTCAACATTGTTCTATGAGTTAACTCCCTTGCATTAAAAAACTATGACGTGATTTAGTACTACGTACAAACTCGCTTTCTTGACGAGAACAAACAAAGGAAATGCATAGAAAAAAGCTGATAATTCTTTTTCTGGCAACAAAGAACTAAACTAATATTGTTAATTTTGGAATATTAAAGAATTTGGAGGCATGATAAGCATGTGTAAGGTACAAAATAGTTGTTTGCAAGTTTTTGCTCCTGTTTTGATTCTGGTCTGTTTCATTTGGGATTTGTCACAAGACGCGAATGTTGGCTTGTTTATAAGTTGTATAGACGCTAGAAAGAATTTAATTATAACATTTTTTGTATTGTGAGGGAAGGAGCAATCAATCAATCAGTCAATCAATCATTGAAGAGCATAGGCGTGCAAACATGTAGTATAATTGGGCGAGTTCTCCTCACCATTATAAGAGAGAAAGAATCAAAAGTTTCTCACTTGTCAGGGTTACAGCGAGAACAAAAAGCCCGAACGGTATATGTTATACTGCCCAGGCGACTGGACAAGACGCTTGAGTCCACAACCTTCACTCAGTCTCCGTGGAAAACTGCTGTATGTACCTTAATGCTTGAAAATAATCTGATTTACTTACTTTCCTGGAGAAAAATATTGTCACTTGTTACCAAGCGCACCTTTTGTAATAGTAATTTTTATGAAACGGTTGTGGACTTTGAAACCTAGTTATAATAATAATTGGTCCCACTTGATGTGCGGTTACCATGCTAGGTAATATGGTTATCTCTTGTTCCTTGATTCGCAGGTACAAATCCGTCCGGGATTCAATGATTTTTCAGGACATAAAAGTACTGAGTAGGATTTCCCTTGAGCAAAATTCTTTAGTTTTATCGTGTCCAGTTTGATTTCTATTCTAGTGACCTTAGCTAATCTCAATGAACTTAAAGCATATACACCTTATTTAGGATGTCTATAGAATGGCGATAAACAATTGCAACAAATTTTTACTAACTTTTAATAATAAAAAACAATTGAAATTAAACCTTTTAGAGGACTATTATTTATTTGTTTATCTCCACTCTACTGACATCCAGAATAGGTGCACAAATTATTTTATCATTATTAGTCTATTAATAATAATAATAATAATAATATTGCCATTTTTGTCTCTTCAATTGTGTATTAAGGTGGTATGGACATTTCAAGAGGATGACATCTGATAGGATCCTTAAGAAGATCTTGGAGTGGAAAATAGGTAGGAAAAGAAGAAAGAGAAGAGCTAAAGAAGGTTGGATGGACGGTGTGGAACGAAATACGAGTGAGCTAGGATTTACAGATGAAGATGCTCAGGACCGTTACAAATGGAGAAGGCTCATTTCTCGGGGGTAACGGAAAATCACTATATTGAGGAGAAATTCCGTAATAAAATTATTATTATTATTATTATTATTATTATTATTTTATTTTCTTATTTAATTAAATAAAAATAAAATTTAAAGTTCTTCTTCTTCTTCTTCTTCTTCTACTACTACAAGGTTTAGGCTATGCAGCCTGTTCCGGCGAAGTTAAAAGTGGAGTCCATCTTCTACGTGGTCGGCCAACATCTCTTGTTCCTCTGGGATTATACAGGAAAGTTCTTTTTGGTATTCTTTCGTTGTTCATTCTCATTAAGTGTTCTGTCCATTTCTTACTATTTTCGCTGATTTTATCTTCAATTTTATATATATTTAATTCTTCTCGTATAGTTTCATTCCTTATTCTATCCGCTCTTGTGCATCCTTTCACATTACGTAAAAACAGCATTTCCGCAGTCTGTATCCTGCTTTTATCCCTTGATTTCATTATCCAATTTTCACTTCCATACAACAACAAAGGAACAGCCATTGTTTTATATAATTTAAGTTTCGTATCTTTCCTTGTTTTCCGACCTAAGGTTCTTTTTATGGTTCCACAAATAGCCTGAAATTTAATTACTTTATTTTCTATATCTTTATTTTCTCTATAAGTTAATATCACATACTAAATATTGGAAATGTGATATTTGTTCAAATTTAAAGTTTTGTGTGATTTTCATATTTATTAAAATATAAATTAGTTACAGCTGTTTCGGTACTTTGTACCTTCTTCAGATATGATAACAGATTAATGAATTTTGTTATTATACGTAGAACATAACAACTGTAACTATGCAATAATTTTTTTTATACAATCTCTATTATAAATTTGAAAGAGGCGATTCATTCAAATCTAGTTGGGAATTTAACAGCTTATTGCCACTTTTCAATTTATTTATCTCTACAACTTCTAAGTCCACCGCTGTGGTCTCGAGGTATCATGCTGCCTTGTCAGCGGGACCGGGTTCGATCCCCGGTCGGGGCAGTTTTTCTGGGTGACGTTTTTATCGGGGTTTTTCCTCACCTGTAAGACAAATGTCAGGAAAACTTTAAGGCCCAAACGGTCCATCATATGGCCATCATCATCATCCTCATCCTTATCATCATTATCATCATCATCCTTCACCGGTGTGGAAAGCACCGGGAAGCTACCACACCTACAATCCCCTAGTAAAGCTGCAAGCATAGCATGAAAATGCTATGATTGCAGTGAAGGACCTGCCTTCGGGCAGAATTACTCTGGATGGACAACTTCTAAAAGATCCAACTTCTTTCCTTTGTCACAAACATGTAAAATTTTAAAATTTGAATCAAAACTATAATCATATTGTAGTAGGTGGTTAGCATACTTTGAATTATCTAAATTTCTGTTATATGCTCTCATATGTTCCTTTATTTTATGTTTATTTCCTTCTCCACAGTTGAATAGAATACATTTTAATCACATTTCCAATATGAATAAGTGTCTGCACATCAATATTTCTGTTTTACACTCTATAATATATTATTGTTATAGTAAGCTACAACCCTAACGTGCTTTAGTGGCGAAATAGCGTTTAAAATGTTTGTAGATGCAATAATAATATTAATTATATTATTATTATTATTATCATCATTATTATTATCATTATTATTATTATTATTATTATTATTATTATTATTATTATTATTATTAATACTTAGTTACTCACTGGCACTATCGAACCCGTAGGTTAATGGCCGCGCGGATATAAGCTCTCCATACATCCCTATCCTGAGCTAATGCTTTCCAATAATTCCCTGTATAATCTACTTCCCTCAAATCATAGTTAATGCTATTCTTCCACCTCATTCTTGGTCTACCAACTGGGCGTTTTCCCTCTGGCTTCCCTACAAGAAGCTTCCATGCACGTCTTTTATTACCCATACGCGCAACATGTCCTGCACATCGCAGTCTACGAGACTTAACTGTTTTTATTATATCTGGCTTCCTATAAAGACCATGTAGTTCATTGTTATGAAGTCTTCTCCATTCACCTGTCTCTTCATCTCTCTTTGGTCCAAAAATTTTCCCAAGAACTTTATTCTCAAAAACTAGTAATTTCCTTTCCTCCCTTAAAGTAAGAGTCCATGTTTCGCACTCATATAATATAACTGGTAGAATAATAGTTGTATATACTTTCAGTTTAACGTTTTTTGAAAGGAGTTGGGACATCAAAAGTCTCTGCAATGCATAATAGCACGCATTTCCAGAATTGAGCTTATATTTAATTTCTTTGTGCATCTCATTCCTATTTGTGATTATTGTTCCTAGGTACTTGAATTCAGCCACTTCTCCAAAACTTCCCTCATTCGTCATTAGCTGTCCATTTCCATTATATACTTAATTTCTACGTGTGACCATATATTTAGTTTTATTGATATTTACTTCCAGTCCCAATTTCTTAGTGTTACTCAATAGTGTGTGCGTGTTGTCCTTTAGTATCTCCTAGCTATCAGCCAATAGTACTACATCATCGGCATAAACTAACAGCTTATTAGTACCATTGAGTTGTAGGCCTTCCTCATCCTCTAACGATTTGATGGCATACTCTAGTACAAAATTAAATAGTAGAGGAGATAGTGCATCTCCTTGCTTCAACCCATTCTGGATTTCAAAAATATCCGAAAACTGTTTGCCTACACGCACCCTACTCTTTGTGCCATTTAGACACATTCGTATAAGTCTAACTAACTTTTTAGGAATTCCGAACTCCAGCAGGATAGTATATAACTTATCCATCTTAATTGAATCATATGCTTTTTTGAAGTCTACATATAGTTGATGTACAGTACCATTATATTCCCATTTATTTTCTAAAATTTGTCTTATACTAAAACTCTGATCTGTTGTAGACCTGTTTCTTCTAAATGCACATTGATGATCTCCTAGAATGTCATCAATGTAGGGAGTAAGTCTGCTTACTAATATATTTGTTAGAATTTTGTACGAAGTTGAAAGTAATGAGATGCCCCTGTAATTGTTGCAATCAGTTTTATCTCCTTTCTTATAAATTAGTACGATAATCGATTCTTTCCATTCATCTGGAAGAGCTTCTTTTTTCCAAATCATACTAAGGCAAAGGGCGTATCTTGTCCATAAATTTTTCTCCCCCTGATTTTATCAGTTCTGCTGGTATCTCTTCTAAACCTGATGCTTTATACATCTTCAATTTTTATATCGCCATTTCAACCTCTAATGTACTTGCTTCTGCGACTAGCAGTTCTGCTGTCTGTAACTTATCCTGCTAAATGTCCTGTTCTGTATATACATTTAATAGCTGATTAAAGTAATTTTTCCATCTATTTAATATACTCCTGGAATCTGAAATCATTTCCTCATTTTCATTCCTAATTCTGTTTGTTCTAGCCTGAAACTCTTTCTTCTCTATCCTAATTCCCTGATATAGGCTAATTCTCTAATGTTCCTATTTTTAGCATTCATTTCTAGATCATTAATCTTCTCTCTTAGATATTCCCTCTTTTTACTCTTTAGTAGTATGTTTGGAAATTCAACAAAAACTTTGAACAAAAGCTCATGTCGATGGAAATGGATTTCTTGAGGAGAGTAGCAAGATGTTCAAAATTAGACAAAATAAGAAATACTGTCATAAGAGAAAAAATTAATATTGGTTATTCTATAGTAGATTATATACGATAGAAGCAATTAAATTGGTATGGGCACGTATGACGAATGGAAGAAGAAAGATTACCCAGGAAAACATTGGAATGGTGTCCACCTGGAAGAAGGAGGAGAGGAAGACCTCTAAACTCGTGGATGCAGGAAATAAGAACTGGAATGAGAGCAAGAGGACTGGAGGACATGGATTGGATGGATAGAGACGAGTGGAGAAGAAAAATAAAACTTTAGGCACAGAAAGATGTATAAACATTAAAATTCTGTATATATAAATAAAATTAATATTATTATTGTTATTATTATTATTATTAATAATAATAATAATAATAATAATAATAATAATAATACTTTAATACCCATGGTCACATCACATCTACGATCAGTAGATTGTGAACTTCAAATGTGTTCGTCGTGCTTATTTTGTTGAATATAACTTTAAAGATTTTATTAAATTGCGATTGTGATCAAATGGATCCTGATAAATAAATTCCAACTCGGAAATTTATTTACGAGTGAAGAAAACCAGATAAAAGCTTCAAGGTGTTCGGCTCCTCTCTAATATGAGTCTCAAACGCTATCGCCTGAACCAGTATCTCGGTATTAATAATAATCGTGTTATTGTCACATTTACCATTAGGTAAACTATGTAATGTATGTTGTAGAATAAATAATGTGTTGTATTCTGCTTATTTATTTACTTATTTTACCTGATGGAGTTAAGACCGTAAGGTTTTCTCTTCACGTCACCAGGGTTAAATACTCATATAATTGTCTCAACTTGATTAGTAAAACATAGTATACATAGGCTACACATTATATAGACCTTAGACCTATTCAGCTCCAGTATATAATATTTATTTAAATATTCCGCTGATTTATAATTACTCCAGTTTGATACATTACCAGACAATCCAATTACTGTTACAATTTAAACCCACAAGATTGATTGACTTCTTCATCAAGCGGTAAGGTTATGTTATTATATGCTTTTTAATAAAACATTGGTTTTCATATAAATAATGTATATATATATATATATAATCTTAATATATAAAAATTTCTTGTCACGTTGTTTGTCCGCGATGGAATCCTAAACTACTGAACCGATTTTAATAAAATTTTGCACACTGTGTGCAGTTTGATCCAACTTGAGTCTTAGGGTAGTTTATAACTAAATTTATAGTCGCATTATTTTTTTATTGCAAATTATTTGTTTATTATTTAACATAGAGTTGTAATTATCTGTGAGTTCCATACGATTCTAACAGATGGCGGTGTAATTATGTGTGAGTTCCATACGATTCTAACAGATGCCGATGTAAGGTAATTTGGTACGATAATTGGTTTATTATTTAACAAAGAGAGATCCAGATGGCTGTGCTTTTCGTTGCAACCGCTAATTTAAATTGAAATACAAATATTGATTATTTCATAATTTAAGTGTGTTTATTTTATTTTCAATATTATTAATTTCGTGTGTGTTAGTTTTAGGTAATCTGGCTGAAAGACAGCAACTTAATTTATATTTTTAACTTATACCTCAGCTACAGCAATGCGTGGCCGGGACTTCTAGTATATATATATATATATATATATATTGTTTGTTCGTACTTTATGCGCGGCCATACCGTTGATCCGATTGTAATGGGGCTTTTTGCAAAAAGTTTAGGAGATTCCCGGGATGAACATAGGCTGTAAGAGAGTTGTGATACTCAACTCCTACAACCTTAAAAATTGCCATTTGTAGTGGAAAACGTGAAAAAAGTAGCTCTTTGACGCTTAAATGGCTTACGCTGCCTAAATCATAACAAATACACAAAATTAATGTAAGCCTATACAGAATTGAATATCTCTAAACGCTCTACAAAAAAGTCCGCAACAGCATATGTTTATCTCTTACGGATAACTCACAATAACCATTTTTGTCTTTCATTGATGCCAAGAAGATCGAGACAAGTACATAGATTCCTGTGAAAGCATAGCAGCACATGGCGGGAATTCTTTTACGGATAACTCGCAAAAAAAATTCGTCTTTCAGCTCATTTATCCCAAGATGATCCGGATGAGTAGATTCCCGGACAACACCGGGTAAACAGCACGGGGTATCTAAAAATAACTACGATATAAATTTTCCCTCTACTTATTTAACTAAACATAAAACACATTAATTTTCGTATTTCAGATCATATACGTCAAGAAGCTCGGGATAAGTAGATTCCGGGGAAACGCCGGGTAATCAGCATGGGGTATGTAAACAGTATAAATTTATAATTACTTTTCCTTTTACTTATTCAATTAAACATAAAAGCACACCAATTTTAATTTATTTAGGCGTAGCAGCATATATTTATATATATATATATATTGCTCAATATAAATTCCATTGAATGAACATCTAGCCCGACTTCTAGAGAGGATGATAGCTAAGTATTTGCTTTGGTAGTCTGTCATCTTCCATATCATCGCAGGACATATTGTATCGATCTGGTTATTAAAACTAAAATTTTGTTTTTAGTAATTCCTTCCGAAGCAGTTAAAAAAATTATCAGTTACTTTAATGATCTAATATTGGGTACCCAGCAAATATCCGAAGATACTGTACCTCATTTAAGCAGAATTACGTGTCTGAATGCATTCTTGTTTGATTGTCCACATCTCCCTGCCATAGAAAATGGTATTTTATATAAGGGTATTGTATATATTTGATTGGTGGAAGCCCTTATGATTTTAATGCTGCAAAAATAAATAAAACGTAATTTTGGATATGATTTAGACCTAAGTGAAAATATTTAATGTATTTTTATTTAGTCTTCTCCTTCTACTTCATGAAATTAGGCCTTTTCACCTGTTTTCACGACAAGTGGAATTTAATTAATCTTCCCATCTAGTAAATGGGTGTCCAACACTTCCATGTCCTATTGATTTGTACTTTAACAACAGCTGGGGGATTCTATCTGTAGGCATTCTTTTAACATGTTCATACCAGTTGTTTCTCATATTGCCAATTATATTTGTTAAATTAAAAATATATAACTTCAAATTATTTTTTTATAATTTTTCAGTTTTAATCACAGTTCAGTTTAATTTAATTCCATCCATAGTAATTCTGCCCGAAGGCAGGTCTTTCACTGCAATCATAGCATTTTCATCCTATGCTTGCAGCTTTACTAGGGAATTATAGGTGTGGTAGCTTCCCGTTGCTTTCCACACCGATGAAGGATGATGATGATAAGATGAATATGAATGATGATGATTGCGATGGACATATGATTTCGGGGACCGTTTGGGCCTTAAAGTTTTCCTGACATTTGTTTTACAGGTGAAGAAAAACCCCGATAAAAACCTCACCCAGAAAAACTGTCCCGAGCGGGAATCGAACCCGGGCCCGCTGCGTGACAAGGCAGCACGCTACCTCGAGACCACAGCGGTGGACTAATTTAATTAATGAAGCAATATTTTCGACAGGTCTTTGTAATTTTTAAAGTAAAATCGTGTTAATCGCAATCAAAATTGAAAGAGCATATTTGTAAATATTGTAATATTGATGGGTTTTCATGTTATTATTATAAGATAATTACACCATAGTCCGCCACGGTGGTCTTTGTCTCTAGTATCGAGAATCGCGGGTTCAAACCCGGCCGGGGTCAATGGATTCTTAGGATGGAAAAATCCAAGGAACAAGTCCTTCGGAAAGGATTATAACCGCGAGTTTCGAGTGAAGATTTTCAAACTCGTAAAAGAACGCCGAGTCTGAATAAAAAGGCTTCTGGGCTAAATTCAATCGACTTTCGTCTATCCAAGTAATACCTTAGTTACCTACTAGATGTCAGATTGAGGCGATGTGATAACCGCATGTCACTCATTGATATCTGTAAGTAATTAAGCCTAACTAAATAAGCGTAGTTAAGATACTCCCGCTAGGAAGCACTAGGGACTTAAATGTGATTTTCTTGTTAATATTAACTGTCCATACAGTACTTATCCATTACTGAATCCAGACAAGTAAAATATTTACATATTATAATATATTGATAATTAAACAACTATTGTGTAAGCAAATTTATTATTTTCAAAATAGGAAATTTCATGGAAATTATTTAGAGAACATTTTTTACAAGTTTCATGGTAATTTTGGTATATAATTTAAAATATCGATATGAAAGACAATAAGAACCGAGTAATAATAACAGACCAGTATTAATTTACAGTAAGCCTAAAGTGTTTCACTACTTCTTATTTTATCGACAGAAAAATAACCAATTAGGCCTATTACCTATAGGGTAAACTCTTCTACTAAAGTTCTATATTCAAGGATGATAACAGAATGCATTTTTCAGAAATATTAAAGAAAATTAAAGAAAGATAGTACAAATTTAACAAAGAAAGAAATTTATCCGTAATTTGAATGAGTTTATTCTTAAATAATGGAATTTAAAATACTAGCAAAAAGAGATGAATAGACAGGCGAATGGAGAACACTACATTATCTATGTGATCTTTATGGGAAACGAAATATTATATCAACAATAAGTCTCGTGGACTGCGATGGGCAGAACATGTGGCACGAGTGGGGATTCAAAGAGGGACATGGAAACTTCTTGTAGGAAAACCAGAGGGAAAGCGCCCAGTAGGTAGGTCAAGGAGGAGGTGGAAGAATAACATTAACATGATTTGAGGAAAGTAGATTACATGGGGATGATTGGAAAACATTAGCTCAGAATAGGGATTATGGAGAGCTTATGTCCGCGCGGTCGTGATCTTATAGTTTCGATAGTCCAGTGAGTTAGAGTTCACAGACACATAAAATCACAAAGGAATAAGTAACAATTATTTTAGGAATAATAAAATACCTTGTAACAATCCGTTATAAAGAGTGATTTATTATTATTATTATTATTATTATTATTATTATTATTATTATTATTATTATTACTATTGTTGTTGTTATTGATTTGAACAAACGCTTATATTTGTTTCTCTCCGTTACCAAAAACATTAAGCCTATAATATTAAATAAAAAGAATATATTAATGGCCGCTGTGGTCTCGACGTAACGTGCTGCCTTGTCACGCAGCGGGCGCGGATTCGATTCCCGGTTGGGACAGGCTCCTGGGTGAGGTTTCTCGGGGTTTTTCCTCACCTGTAAGACAAATGTCAGGAATCTTAAGGCCAACGGTCCCCGAAAATTATCCAGCCATCATCATCATTCTTCCCTAGTAAAGCTGCAAAGCATATCATGAAAATGCTATGTTTGCAGTGAAAGATCTGCCCTCGGGCAGAATTGCTATGGATGGATATCAATGATTAAAAAATAAACAATAAAAATATCTAAGAGGATTGCTAAAAAAATAAGTAATATGTTTTCAGTCATAAATTAACGCATAAAAATGATATTTACAATATGTGTTAGTTTAGTGATTAATGTACACATAGTGCAAGTTTGAAGGTCGTCCGTCGGTTACTATCTGTGAGTGGTGTTGTATATGTTGAGACATGTTCAGTACCACCTGTGCTATAATGGAAATGAACAATAAGATGGTTTGAAATTCTGCTTTTTCTCAACAAATCTTCAGCTGAACCTATGCAATCATACAGCACGCCTATATAGAATTTGTTCTTCCCTACAGCACCGCTAGAAGACGGTGTAAATTGTTTGAAAAAGAGAAAGAATCAGTTTCAGAAGCACGTGGCCACGGCGGTCCAGTTACTGCTCTTACGGAAGAACACATCAACAGCGCTGCTGCCAAAGAGTGAGAGGATCGACGAAAAACTTTAAGGGGGCTCATACACCATTACAAGTCAAAATTTTCAATTTTTTTGTTTTTGGTCTCATTTGAAAGAGCATACTTTTAAGTACATATTTCTGAAATTTTGTGATGATATCTTCTGTTTTTGTCGAGATATATTATGTTGAATGCCAATGTGCGCTCCAATCCCCAGCACTATATGTGTCCACTGGGTGCAAAGTCGTGGTGTGGATATCGACAAGTCCAGGCAGAGGGTAGAGAAGCAGTATATAAACATCCACATCCAATACTAATGGCTGTTATGAATGCCATAAGACCTACCTTCAAAGACCTTTCAAAAACAGAACTTCTAAGAAGGTGCTTGAAGGGCCGCACTCAAAATTCAAACGAGTCCTATAATAATAAAGTGTGGACAATTTGCCCTAAAACAAGTAATGCTGGGAAAACAGTTGTCAAAATAGCAGCGGCTGATGCTGCAGCAACATTCGATGATGGGGTTACAAGCAGATTAAAAGTTTTAGAAGAGTTTGGAGTGAATGTAGCAAAATATGCCAAGGCTGCTTTTAGGCATCGTGATGTCCTGCGCATAAAATCTGCTGATAAACGCCTACGAGAATCCTCGAAGGAGTCCAGGAGAACTAGAAGACGACTGAGACTTGAGGAACATGGCAGGAGAAGGGCACAACATATGCTGCAGGAGCTTTCTAATACAGACTGTAAGTAGAAACATGCGTAAACTTTAACATCATTTTCCCAAAAGTTAAAATTTTAAGAACATAAAACGCAATAACTCAAAAACTAATGGTTCAATTTTCATGAAAGTTTGCACACACACTCCTCTACGTAGTCTGTATCAGGTAACTAAAATCATTGCAGTCTTTTGAATATTAAGGTTAGGTAATGAGGAATATATAGTGTAAAAATTAATTTAAACAATTATTAATAAAAAAATATTGTTTGCTCTAAACCAATAAATCTGGGGCACATCATAATAGTTCACAAGCTTTATTAGGGTGTTATATTTATTTTAAAAAATTGTTTATACTAGTCAGGTTATTAGTTTTTAAGTAATAATGTATGATATGATATATAAGAAACTGAAATTATGCAAATTTTATTTTCCTGCAATTACAAACATTTATATAATAACAATTTTAATATCAAATGAAAGCCAATATTGTATACTACCGTACAAATTGTCATATTTGTATGTTTTATAGTTTTTTTTATATTGTAAAGTAATGATGTGTGTGCATATGTACCTCGTGCTGGGTGTATGAGCCTCCTTAAGATCACTTTCTGAATTATTGAACATTTTACTGGTGTCACTCACACATAGGTTATAGAAAAAAGATAAAATTATACTAAAAAGAGGTGCAAAATAATAAGAAATGCAATTAGAAGTTAAAGGGAATGTTTACTCCTTTGAACGCTGCAGCACGATAATGCGAGACTGCATATCACAAATGTTGTAGCTGAATATTTTGGAAAAAATCAAAGTGAAGTGCATTCCTTACCCTTTTCTTCTTCTTCTTCTTCTACTTCATGAAATTAGGCCTTTTGACCTGTTTTCACATCAAGTGAGATTTAATGAATCTTCCCATCTAGTAAATGGGCGTCCAACACTTGTATTGTCCTATTGATTTGTACTTTAAAACAGCTGGGGGATTCTATCTATATTCTTTTAACATGTTCATACCAGTTCTTTCTCATATTGTCAACAATATTTGTTAAATTAAAAATATTTAAGTCTTCATTTCTTTTTCTGTCAAAATTGTCACACCTGCTACTGAATGTAAGAACTTCATTTCTGCAGTTTCTATTTTTCTTCTTTCTGAACGGTTAAGAATCCATTTCTCACTTGCATTATGTTAAGACAGGCACTACCATGATTTTGTAGAATTTTAATTGTGTGCTCCTCAAAGTTTTATTTTTCACACATTCTATAAAACTTATTTAATTTAATATTAATATCTTCCTTCTGGCAGTATGATACATTGCATCCTAAATAATTGAAATTGTTTATCTGCTGTATTGTACTGTTCTATAGTCCGGATTTAACCCATTGTCACTGTTTTTCTAATCCGTTAAGAAAAACCTTCCGGGGAAGCGTTTTCCATCATGAGAAGTAATAGTAAAGGTTGTTCAGGTAGTTTTGAAAGATCTGTAAAAAATGGTTTCCAGCATATCGTTGCAGACTAGCAGATTCGGTGGGACAAGTGCATTGCATCCAAAGCAGAGTACTTTGAGATAAAATTCTGAGGATGAATATATACCTTATCAGCTCTTAGAGTGATCCTAACATAAACAAAAGTCAATTGTTTCCTTCCGTCATTCGCGCCACAATTACTGTCACATTGACAGGGCGCATGTGTGAAGTATATAATAGTTGAAAGGGAAAGCTGGTGAGATTTTTAACTGAACTTGTGAAATACATTTAAAATAACTGTTTTCTAAACAGTGTCAAAGGTTTGCCAGACTTGTGTTTTAAAAATTTAGATGGCAACACAGCAACAGAAGACTCGACACCTTAAGCCATTTTGTTTTGAATCAGAGTCGACTAAAGCATGACTCGAATGTATCATTCATATGTAATAAACTATTTTAAGCTGTAATTATTGATTAGGTATATTTTAGAATATTTTCTATGTTTTGAATATGATTACTTTAATTCACGAAGAATAACAAGTATATTCAGAGAACATATTTTTAATTTCATCATCATCATCATCACCGTCCTTTCAAGTATTAGGCCCAGTGGCCCGTTACGGTCTCCCTCCATCTCCGAAAAGGTCGACCCGAATGATTAATAATTATTTACAAATCTATTGTGGTGTACCTAGTAATGAAAGAGCTAAAAGAGGAGTACTATAGTATTAAAAGTAATAATGATTAAATTAGTATATAAGGAATTATTACCCGTTCAAGGAGTAAGCGCAGTTGTTGACGGAGGGCACTGCAGTCGTGTTTATGTAGGAATAGAACACGTGACACTGCTATCTATGAGTGCTCAGGGGAACGGGACGTGGGACGCTGACAGTGAACACTGCCTTAGATGACGTCACGTGTAGCAACAAAGAGAGTTTCTCAATTCTTCCGCCTGCAGAGATATTTTGAACGACTAATAATTTATATTTTATTTGGTACATATTTTTAATTTAATGAAGAGAATTACTTTTTCGCGTCCTTACTGCTTCTATATCGTACGTCGGTGTCCATAACCAATGAAAAGCGAGCAGGTTACGTGGTTTTGTTTTGATGAGGATCATTTTAAGAGCGGATAGCCTTCAGATATGTTGCCAAAAGAATAATTGTTTTATTGAACATCCCTCGTGATTTTCAAATGCCAGATGTCTTTCTCTATTTCAATTTCCGCGTGTGGTTATTTTAATCACATTCTTCTTCTGACTACATCCGTCCAATTCGCGTTGTTCCCATTTCTACTTCTTCTGTATAGCTCTTATTGAAACGTATCGTTTATAGTCTTCCATTAGTCGTATTAAAAAAATAAAACGTATTTATATTCAAGACTTATTATTAGTTCTATTAATTTTTTTTGTTTTTTTGAACTCGACAAAGAAGCTAAAGTGATTTTATGTTGAATAAATACTCTGTAAATAGGTTAGACTGACGTATAGGCATATATATATATATATATATATATATATATATCCATCCATAGTAATTCTGCCCGAGGGCAGGTCCTTCACTGCAATCATAACATTTTCATGCTATGCTTGCAGCTTTACTAGGTAATTGTAGGTGTGGTAGCTTCCCGTTGCTTTCCACACCGGTGAAGGATGATGATGATAAGGGTGAGGATGATGATGATGGCCATATGATTTCGGGGACCGTATGGGTCTTAAAATTTTCCTGACAATTGTCTTACATGTGAGGAAAAACCCCGATAAAAACCTCACCCAGAAAAACTGCCCCGACCGGTGTTCGAACTCGGGCCTACTGCGTGACAAGGCAACACGCTACCTCGAGACCACAGCGGTGGACATATATATATCTTAAGAATTAATAATCTGTTACAAAATCAAGGCTATATTTATTTTAGAATGTAAAATATGTTAGGTTTATTTAAAAATCGGTTTTATTACTTTAGAGTCTACATATATATATATATATATCCCTGTGATAATTCTCCACTCAACTCTTAGAAACTATTAAATTTAACTGTTTGTATGTGTGTCTACAGGACTACCCATACATTACCAAGGATACTCCCTTGAGGAAGTTACCTTAGCAAGCTAAAATAGTTACGTTTATTTCCACAATATGAGAGCGAATAAGAAGTGGTTAGCT
Organism: Diploptera punctata; assembly: GCA_030220185.1. NCBI lineage: Eukaryota > Metazoa > Arthropoda > Insecta > Blattodea > Blaberidae > Diploptera > Diploptera punctata. Next base: position 204,706 of record JASPKZ010008007.1, read on the forward strand.
TTTCGCCTAAAAGAGAGATCTTATAGGCAACCGAGTTATTAATTGGATGAGAATGTCAATTAAATTTTGCTCAATGGTTCTAATTTAGACTTGAGTTTCTTTTAAGACCGCGAAAATCTCCAGACTCGGGATCCACGGCTTTAATACTCTGCCAGAGGGCTTCTCCCTTGGATTTTTTCCACCCTAAAAAAATCTTTGTACCCCGGGCAAGTTCGAACCTCCGATACTCGGGAGCAGATGCAAAGAATTAGACCGCCGTGCCGATATTAGAGTAAATACTTACTTTAACTTTGAAATCGGAGAAACTAAATTACTCATTTGTTTAGAATTGTAGTACAACTAACTAACGGATAAAGCATAAGATTGTTTTGTTAATTTGTCACAAATTGAAAGTAATACACTGCTCAAAACAATTAGAGGAACACTTGTAATAAATTTAATAAGTAATTGTTTTTTAAAGCTGTGATGCTGAAAGTTGGACAATATGTAAATTGAATTATTAATTTTATCATTGGATACAAATTTTAAAGACCCATGGCCTAAATACAGACGGATACAAATTTTAAAGACCCATGGCCTAAATACAGAGAAATTACCTCAAATAACAAGTATAGAGAATTTTTTTTATTTTGGAAGGCACTGGCCACTTCTAATTGGTAAGCTTCCTGATGTTGCTATAGTGACGAATGTTGATTATTGCCTTGTTTATTGAAGTCTCTGACAAAATGAGGCATTTAAATGAGTTTGAAGTGTATCATGCTCTACATATTTTACGACAAGGTCAATCTCTGCGACAAGTGGCTAGAGAGCTTGGGGTTTCTCCTTCCGTGGTGTCCAGGTTACGCAACAGGCACAGAGAGACAGGTCAGTATTGTAGAAGACGTGGCCAGGGCCGTAATTTAAAACAAGCCCCCAGGATGACAGATACGTTGTTCTTTCTGCTCTTGAACAGTGGTACAAAAACTGGCAAAATACCTGCAGAATGACCTTCATATGGCTTCCGGAATCCAGGTTTCAGACCAAACCATAAGGAACAGATTAAGGAAAGAGAATATTCGTCCAAAAAGGCCCGTTAAAAAAACCACGCTTAACAAATGGGCATACGGCAGCAAGACGTACGTATGCTGAAAACCATGGTGATTGGAACCTGACCCAGTGGGAGTCTGTGCTCTTCTCGACGAATCCAGGTATCGTCTTACACGTTGTGATGGTCGATTGAGGGTGTGGGGACGGGCCAGGAGAAAGATTTTCTGCAGAGGCTGTACTACGAAATTGATAGATTCGAGGAGGGTTCCATAATGGTGTGGGCCGGATTTATGTACAACAATCGTACGGACCTTGTACTTGTTCCCCAGCGACTGAATGCTTGTCCGGTATAATCGAGCACGTTCTGGAAGAGCATGTAGTACCTGCTGTCATTGGAGTAGGCCCTGGATTTCTGTTTATGCAGGTTAATGCCAGGGCAACATTTCTGCGGCTGTCACCAGGGATTTCCTGAGGAGGAATGAAATTGAGGTAATGGAGTGGCAGGCGGGTCAGCCCAGACCTCAACCCTATTGAACACTTGTGGGATCTTCTAGACAGGAAGGTCAGAAACCAACATCAAGCCCCAAAAACTCTGCAGCAACTTGGAGATGCTCTGAAGGAGGAATGGGAGAATATTCCGCAAGAGGAAATCCAGAATATTATTGGGAGCATGCCACGAAAATGCCACACTGTCATCGAATGTCGTGGAGACCATACACGATACTAACTCTATATAACGAGTGTTTAACTTTGAAAAATAAGCACAAGATTCAATTGCTTACATAGCGGAATTATTTGAAAAGTTAATTGTCAGAGTTATTCATTTGTTTTTACTGACATGAGCAATAAATAAATAAATAAATAAATAAATAACCACAAATAATGTACTTTATTAATTTCATGTTTGTACCTTTATCCAATGAAAAAATATTTGCATATTTCATAGTGTTCCTCTAATTGTTTTGAGCAGTGTATATTCTTGCTCACTGTTCTGTGATTTCATTAAACATTTTTAAATAACAAAAAAAATATAGGCTACATTAAGCATTGTTAATTCAAGGGTTAATCGTGTTATTTTACCTATGACATCCCCCTCCATTCCTTATTGGTATTATCTGGATATTAGCGCCTTTAATATCATCTTCAGTCCTGTGCTGTAGTATAAAGTGATATCTAACTCACTGGCTATCGAACCCGTAGATTCATGGCCGCGTGGATATAAACTCTCCATACATTTCTATCCTGAGCTAATGTTTTCCAATCGTCCTCTGTATAATCTACTTCCCTCAAATCATGGATAATGTTATTCTCCCACCTCATTCTTGGTATACCAACAAAAGGTGTTTTCCCTCTGGTAAGTGACATCTACCGTGTTTCTTTTAATCATCATCATCAATGGCAGGCATGGATTAGGCCATTGGCCTGTTCCGCTTCAGGAAAGAAATTGATCCTCCATCTCTTCTTAGGTCTTCCTGGGTCTCTTCGCCCTGTGGGTCTGTAGTTCAATAGCTGCAGAGGTAGTCTATTGTTTGGCATCCTCAGAAGGTGTTCATACCAATTATTTTGATATTTTTGAATGATTTCAGTTATTGCTGGTGTGTTGAGAGCTTTGCGGATATCTTCATTACGCATGTGATCATAAAGCGTATAACCCGCTAAAGGTCTTAATAACTTCATTTCTGCAGCTACTATCCTATTTAATTTACCTGTAGTAAGAGTCCAGGTTTCAGAACCATAAAGTAGAGTTGGAAGAGCCATTGTTTTATAATATTTTAGAATTTTATCTGGACGATGTTTCTTTTAATATATACTCAAATTATATTTTGTAGGCTTATATATTTATACAATTAGAATGTTTCAGAATCCAAATATAAACTACATATGTGGGGTTTAGACAAGCAGTTTGAAGCAGGTATTTCAGAAGACTAGCAGTTTGAACGGATATTTCTGAAGGCTAGCAGTTTCAAATATGTATTTCTGAAGACTAGCAGTTTGAAACAGGTATTTCATAGTCTATCTTCATGGAGAATAGACCCAGAATTCCCTTTCCCTACCAGCTGGACCTTGGCCCCACACTCACGTGTGATAAGCACAGAAATGGAAGATCATACAGCCAGTATAGAGGTAACACGTAGTCAGCATGTCGGATCCCACAGTCTTTATAGCTGATTTTCTCAACCTGGAGCAGCTACTTATTTCAATTACCCAAATTCCTGAAGATCCTGAATTGGCATCGGTCCCATTATTATCCGAAATTCCATGGCAATTTTTTTCACCAAGGGAACTCGGACCAGAGGATTAATATTATTTTATTTGTTAGTTTTTTAAGTTGTTAATCTACACATAATGAATTATTCAAATAAAATAGACATATGAAATGGTATAGGATTGGTTCAGACCTCAGTTAGGGATTTAATCGAGACCAGCTATTAAAGATGATTTAAACAGCATTTAGTTTGTAACAACTATTTTAACAGCTGTGGTCATTAGCGTAGTAATTCAAATCCAGGCGTGAAAGGGACAATAACTTTTACTTAGAAACCGTTTATTTTAGACTTGAGTTTTTTCAACGAGAGAGAGGGAGAGAGAGAGAGAGAGAGCGAGAGAGAGAGGGAGAGAGAGAGAGAGAGAGCGAGAGAGAGAGAGAGCGAGAGAGAGAGCGAGAGAGAGAGAGAGCGAGAGAGAGCGAGAGAGAGAGCGAGCGAGAGAGAGAGCGAGAGAGAGAGCGAGAGAGAGAGAGAGCGAGAGAGAGAGAGAGCAAAGAGAGAGAGCGAAGAGA